>JABASL010001086.1:0-12259 GCA_019775825.1 Neanura muscorum | reverse complement strand
TTTAGGGTTAACTCCTAAATTTTTCAATCCTGTGGAATTTTATAACCTTAGCCATGAAGTTAGTCTTTCTTCCCCTTGATATACCAAAATACCCGCAAAAAAAAACCGGATTTATTTCTTGCATGCCCGGAAAGAATCCTTGGGGAAGAAGCTTGAAATCCCCGGGTATTTGACTCCTTTACAAAGACTTATTCTGGAAAAGTATCGATTTGAGAGATGAAAGTGATGAAGAAATGGCCTCGTTTTACTTCACTTTCCTTTTCAAATCTCTCACATATTCCCACTTTCTTTTCTAACTTTACTAATGCTTAAAAGCACTTCAAACTCCCACACAAACGAATTTACCCCTGAGGGTACACTTAGGTTTAGCTACATGGGTCGGAAGTAGAAGTGATCTATGGGTCAAAGGTTGCCTTCAAACGCTTGATACACAAGTATTCAAAACACCCACACACTGCCAAAGTTACCCCTGAAGTCATTGGGCTACATGGTAGGGAAGTACGTGCTCTTTGAGGGAATGGAGGGTTTTATAGGTCGAAGGTTATCTTCAAGCCTTTGGGCTACAAGCATTTCAAACACCCACAAGTGTGGGTGTTACTGCCAACATTACCCCTGAGGGTACACATACGGCTAGATGGCTGGAAGTACATGTTCTTCCAGCGAGAGTTTTGGTTTAAGCTTAGGTGAGGTTTACGTAGGTTTTAGGCTTTGGGTTTTTATAGGTCAAAGGTTACCTTCAAGCGTTTGGTCATATCCTTTAGTAAAAAAGAGCATAGCCTTGGCAGCTCTCTCTGGAGTCTTGAGGAGCCCTTGCCTCTCTGGATTCTCACCAAGGCTCCATAATAATTCCTTGTAAGCTCCTGACATTTTTGGAATAAGGGCCTCCCTCGTTGGTGGCTTGTGATCCAACTCCATGTCATGATGAAAACTGCAGTGTTCGTGACCTTTAGGATTGAAATCAAAATTTTTAATAAGATTTTTTGACAAGTTTCAACACAAATTACAGTTATAATTTTCATATAATTCGAAATTCCAACAATTTCCATTCCAAAACATTAAATTATCATGTCACTTTTTTGATTATTTTCTGACAGCATCCAACAACATTTTATAACTAAACCTTGAAGTAATCTTAGCGTCATGGTGGTCCATCATCCACCTGTCCCATGGCCAAGCCTTTCAACACATTTTTTTTTGTGATTATTTCACAAAAATTATATAATGCACGGGACTTTTAATTAAATTTTCCTTTAAAATTGGCTAAAGGCAAAACGAGTCTATTATGTAATTCCTTAACTTGATTTCACGACTTGTTTTTTCTTTTTTTTTTAAATTTTAGAAAAAGAAACCGTGGCTGTACCCCTGTCACGACACTGGCCAGACAGTTGCGTAACTGGAATATTTTGAAAATACGTAACTACAGGTTTAATTAACCTTGAAGAATTCCCAATTAAATACTGATCAAAGTAGGTGTTAGCTAAGTACTTTATATAATTTAAAATGGTTCAACTTCGTAAATGAAATTTTACATAAGATTGGCGAGAATAAATCTCCTCCTGAAGGTCAATCATCTTATAAAACGACTCGTTAATCCACTTGGATCGTGCTGCCCGAAATGACAAACGTCTTTTCACCAACATGACCTCCTTGGTCATAATTTTCAGATAGCTTGACTTCAACTTGTGCCTCACCTTGAGGCAAACATCCTAATAACCCTAATATCTAAACCTAATAACCCTAATACCTAAACCTAATAACCCTAACAACTATACCTAAAACCCCACGACCAACTAATAACCCTAACAACTACACCTAAAACCCCACGACCACATAATAACCCTAATAACTACACCTAAACCCCCACGACCACCTAATAACAACTAATACCTACACCGAATAACGCCACTTCCTACACCTAATAACCCTCAAAGTTACACCTAAGAATCCTAATATCTACACCTAAGAACCCTAATACCCACACCTGAGAACCCAAATACCTACATCTAAGAACCCTAATACCGACACCTAATAAACCTTAATACGTAACCATACTAACCCTGATCCCTACACCTGATAACCCCGTTACCGATGCCTAATAACCTCTGCTTATTTTAGTATTTGGGTATTCCGTACCTGGAGAGGCTGCTGTTCGTGGTCCAATGGGTGATCCCGGTGGGTCAGATTCAAGATGGTCATGGGAGTGACCATTGTTCCTGGAGAGAAGACTTCGTCGACGCTTGAGTTCCGTGCTGTCAATTACTAGCGGTGAAGGTTTGTGCTGTCCATTGAGTGTCGCATAACCATTGGTTGTTGCAGTTCCAGAAACGTCTTTGGATTCCATTCTAGAATAAAGGAAAAGTTGAAAGAAGAGTTATGAAAATCCAAGTTGCGGACTGTAATCATAAGTGTGGATAACAATGGCCTGTGAGTAATGTTAGTTAGTGTTAAGTAGATGATTAGAAGCTTACTTGAATTTTAAGTGGAGTTAATTAGAAGATGCTGAGGAGGAAGATGGGGATGCTGAATGTGTTGACAGGATGAAGTCCAGGACTAAAGTGATCTGTCTGGGGGAGGATTCAAGGAAATATATACGACTTTCGTTAGAGTGCTTTTCTGAATTATGACTCCTCTGGATCTGGACGTGGCGACGTGTTACGTGAGAACATGGAAAATGTCCAGGATCCGTTTCCATCAAATGTATCTAGCCACCTGTATCGAAATTCTTATAAAACATTTTAAAATTAGAAAATTCATGCAAATGCTCTGATTTTAATAGTTTTAAAGAAAGTGGATCCGTTTAATTTTAATTTTTTTTTTTAATTTTTTTTTTTTTTTGCAAAATGTAAAAATTAAAGTCAAGATCCTGCTTTGAAACGTGGAAAAACCATAACTTTTTACCAAATTATTGTAATTTACATTCACAACAACGAAATGCTGAAATAGAATTCATTGTTATTATAATTAGTTGCTAAATTAATTGTATAACAGTTTTTACTCAAACGTTGCGGTGAATTCTGGATTTTAGAAATTAAAATTAATTTAAAAAATTTTTTAAATTGGTTTGAATTTTGGAAAGTGTGAAAAAGCTGTGGTTAAAAATTTGAAAAGAACCTACTAAAAGTTGCTAAAAGTTGCTCTCATTCAGAAATTCAGAATTTTGAAATTTTAAATTTGAATTTTGAAATTATGAAATTTAAATTCTGGAATTCTAAAATTTAAAATTTTGAAACTTAAAATTTTGAAGTGTAAAACAGTAATTAAAAAATTTCAATTTTGGAACGCGTAAGCCTTTTTTTTGTTTTTTTTTGCTAGGAATTGGCTTAAGGTTCTAGTTAAGGTTTTAGAAAAATTAGAGGAAATGACTCTGCTTAACTGACCTGTGTTTGATGATATTCGGTTGACCTTGATCAAAATATATTTTAGCGATGAAAAAAATTTCCAAAAATAAAGTTCCAATTTGCCGAAACCCGGGATTGAACCAGGGACCTTTAGATCTTCAGTCTAACGCTCTCCCAACTGAGCTATTTCGGCAGAACTGGAAGTTTGTGCTTAAATTCTGCTATAGATGATGATTGGCTTCTCCTTGTGGCTAAAAAGCGTCCTACATTCACTTTCCAGATACTTTTCCCTTTTTTGTTTGCTAAATTGAATTGCACAATTTGTGCAAACTTTTTTTTTTGCAACTTGTTTGCTTTATTACTTTTTTGTGTATGGAGAAGCATTGTAGTTAACCTTGTTTGACCTTAATATAATTTTCGCAATCCTTTTTCATTACATTTGGCTCGAAGTTTCGCCTCCTTTTTCATTTCCATAAAGTCATGAATTCGGCGTGTATTTTCTTCCTGAAAAAATTCAAAATTTTTAGTATTTTTCAGTAAATGTTAATCACCCTTGCAGGTTGAATTTTTAACTAAAGGTCAATGACCCAATTTGGAGTGAATAAACGTCAAATGAACAATAAATTGCATGTTGAAAATCATGTATATCAAATTCAAAAACAAAAAATGTGCAAAAAGGGGCCATGGACCCTAGGTCACTTTGGTTTACGACCTTACAATGATTTGTGGTGCTGGAGGGAAATTAAAGGCCTCGAGAGCAGGTGGATTCATTCCAGCCATGTAATGACGAACGCAGATCTTGAGGTCACGGTTGTCTTTCAGAACCGACTGACGTTGACGCTGAAGGGCCTCCTTCTCGAGCGCTACTTTGTTAAAGCGAATCCAGAATCGCTCCAACTTTCCATATGTTTTCAGCATCTAGTAAGATCAAATATATCTATTTCTCAAGGCAATTTTAAAATCAGAGACGCACATGTGTAACTTTTATGGCCAGAAACGTTGTGTATACCCCCTGTAGTAAGGAACCCCCTGGATCCCAGTAGGACTTCAAGCCCTATGGCTTAGGGGAGAGTGGAGGGGGTACTAAGGGGTACCCCCTACTCATTGGTCATAGGATTAGTCTTACGGAATTGATTGGTCCTGCCAGGCCAATGACCTCAGGGTCCTCATTCCCCTCACACCGACACTTGGAACAGTCACAGCCGAAGCGATGAACCACATCATTGACCTGAAAGCTGAAGCGGTTTATTCCACGTCCCTTATCAGCATGGAATGAAGCCTCGTCCGAAACTTCTGCCTCCCATTCTTCTTGAATTTTCCCACCAAGGCCCCACCTACGCAAGAACGGGTCAACACTCTCTGCTTCATTTTCAGCCTCCAAAATTCGCCCCACCAGGATTACAACCCTTTCTCGTTTGTCTACCAAAGTACTCAAGCCCTGAAAACCAAACAAATTCGAAAAACGATTTTCAAAATCCCCTCCAGAATCATGTCATTTAAATAAGTCAGGAACCTGACCTCATTAACATCGTGAACAACCAAAGCCAAGTCCATTAATGACGCTTGAGTTGATAAAAGTGTCTTCTTTCGTGTTGTTTGAAGTCTGTTATAGGTCAAACGATTCGTGTCTCTAACTTCTCGAATGTTGAACATGTAGAGGTCAAAGGCTTGGACGAACAGCTCACGCTTGCGCTTCATTTCACGAATTCCGTCCTAAAAATTTTGAATTTGGATTTTTGAAAATAATTTTGAGACTGAAGTTTTGTATTTTTTGAAATTGTTCAATTACCACAAGAATAGTTCTACGCTTAAAGAGATCTTCAATCGTTCTGGACATGTCCTCATCCTTGGCCAAAAGTTCAATTAATTCGTTCTTCTTGTCAGCGTTCATGTTCTGAAATCCAAAAAAAAAAAAAATGGAATGTAAAAAAAAAATAGAATTTTAAAAAAGTGGAATTTTAAAAAAATGTGGAATTTTGAAAATAAAAAAGTGGAATTTACAAAAAAAAAATCAAAATAAAATTCACAAAAATTATCCTTACAATGTATCCCAAAATTTTCAAATGAAGATCACTCCAAATATTGTTTAATTTTTCAGTCATAATGCTTCGGTACAAGTAAAGTTCGTGATTTCCTTTCGTACGAAGTTCAACTAATTTTGCATATTGTTCAGCTCGTGCTTCCTTGTCGGCACGTGCCACACTCTCAGCCAATTCTTTGATTCCATGTCGTAGATAATCCATCTTGGCTTTATGTAGTTCCTGAATACGTTTTCGTTCAAATTCTAGCGCTGTATACATATCAGTTTTTGCTTCATCGTACATTTTGATAACTTCTTTAATACGCATCTCATAAAATTCTGAAAAAAATCAACCAAAGTTATAAAGTTATGTGATTGGTTGATTTGAATTTTAACTTATGTGTGATTGGTCGCCGTGATTTTTAGCTTTTATGATTGGTAGATTTGAATTTTCCCGCTCTTTGTTGGAACCCAAATGAGGGGCCTCCCCATCAGGGGGTATCGCAACAAAATAATGGGTAACTCACCCATCATTTTGTCAACTTGATAAAGATGCCCATCAGTCGCCTCTGCATAGTCTCCTTCATTCCCATTCAAAGTTCGATCCAAGTCTTGAACCCATTGAGATTTCTTGTCAAAAGCTTTCTCAAATGCTTCGCGCATGTGCTGTGGAAATAGTAAGGAGTTTTAGGTTAATGTTATTGACAGCGTTGCTCAAGTTAGGGTCAAAGGTCAACTTACCTTAAATTCTTCCATCAACTCCTTGATTTTCTGCTTGCGAAGATGTGGTCTCCAGAGATCCAAGATTTTATTATTATTCAACTTGACCAGTTCATACTCCTTGTCTTTTTTGACCTGTTAGAGAAAAGTAAGAGTCAGAATGGCCCAAATGTTGGTAAAGGGTCAAGAGAGGTCATGAAATGACCTTGAGGAAGGCTTTTGTCAAATTCTGTCGAGCCACTAGCTTTTCACGTTCAGCCAAAGCCTTTTGCTCAGCCAACTTCCGCTTTTCTTCATCTGTTAAATCTGCCTTTTTCTTTCCTTTCTTTCCTTTCCGTCCCTTGGAACGACTGCGAGACTTCCCCATTTTCTAAAAATTTCCATTAGAACAAAAGAACAAGGCCAACATCAAAACGTTTTTCAATAAAAGGATTACATTCCACGAGTCACTCTGGAAATAACCCAAGGTACCCATCAAGGGAACCAAACTGGGGAAAAGGGTAGCCCTTAAACCCGTGTAACTATTCAAAAAAGGGCCCTTAAAACCACCTTAAAACCCAGCTTAGCCCTTTTTGATTTCTATTTACCTGTTTTCAAAATTTTCCAAAAAGGTACCAAAAATTTCCACCTGAAAGAATTAAATGACAGTTAAGCTCTGAATTCAGCTAGATTATAGCCGAGCCGAGATACTCGGAGTAGGACAAATGTACAAAAATAACGATTTAGTCTACTCACAGAATTCAAAGCAGGAGGTCGTAAGGTCACTTCTTCAGATTTTACTCAAAAGGGTTAAGCAAGCATCCACAACCATTTTACCAAAAACGTTTGATCAATATTGGGAAGGGCATCATCAAGCTAGGCGAAAGCAAGATAAATTGTTTTGTTTGCTCAAAACAGCAAGAGTTGTCAACGTTACCGGCATCCTACGTGCAAAGTGACACGTGCAAGATATTTGTGTCAATAATTGTGCAACCAGTAACATTTCAACTAACTTGGCAGTGACATAACACATATGATAACACGGATTCTAAGAAGCTCATGAAGAATTACTAATTAACAAAAATTTAAGATTCATTGCACAGGTAAGCAACAAAAGCTAATTAGTAATTTAAAATTAAATATTCCGTCCTCCCTCGCCATTTTTCAATCATTTTGAAAATAGTTCCAGGAATCTTGAATTTTCTGGAAAGATTATTTCTAGAGAGCTAAAAATAAGATTTTCAGAATTTTAGGCACGATTCTCTTAACAAACGTTCACTTTTAAAAGTTTAAATTAAATCCAACTATGAAGTCTAATGCTTACGCTACTGCGCAGCCCTAAATATTTAGTTGTGCGCAGCTCACCATATTCTCATGAAAAATACTTGATGAATGATGATGCTGGGGTATTTTGGTCATGATGATCAGTTCAGTCTGATTATATTATACTGATAGTTTAAATGTTTAATGTTAATGTTAGTTACTAAAATTTGTTTGTCAGTTGTTCAAAATACCTGCGGGGTGCAATGACGGATAAGTTTGGAGTCATGACATATGCTAACTATTCCAATAATTTTAATATTTTGTTAACTGTGTTGGATTTAGCTTAGTTAGTTTAATTGTGTTATTAACTTGGATTGATTTTTTTTAAATTTGGAAAATAAGGATGACAAGTGTGTAAAAATTAGAATAGAATTTAATATATGGGGAATCCCATGACGTAAATTCCAGGATCATCCCCATTCTCCCCATCCAGCTTGAATCCAATTGTAATTTAAATGTCAATTGTTGTGTCACCACTTGAATTTAAATTTTAATTGTAATCAACCCTAGTTAAGAAAAAAAAAGGCCTCCTAACCAAATGTTTATTCTTCTTCCGTAAAACTTTCCGTACAAAATTTTCAGTGTAAATAACAATTTCCCCATCCACCCACCACACCACAATCTATCGATCTAAAATCCTATATTTTATTACCGGAAAGTTACAAATTTAAGGCCATAAAATTTCCAAGATGGGTTAGGTTAGGTATCCTCTGCAGTTGGGTTGGTTAGGGCAGCTCCCGCGATAGGCTAAGTTACATTGAGTAAGGTTTTAGCTCTAGGGCTAGGGTTGGGTCTCGCGCTAGGTTAAGTCACATTGATTAGGGTTTTAGATCTAGGCTACGGTTATAGTCAGGGTAAGGGTTGAATTTCCAAGCGGTTTTTGCCAGTCTGACAAGCTGGAGCAGGAGCAGGAATCGAAAAACGTTTCTTGTACGTTTGCTTTTCCTTACTTTACGTTACCGTTAGTTTCTCCGTTAAGATATGCATTTTAACCCCAAACGAAGGTTATGTTAGGTAGGTTAGTTCGGTTAGTCTCGCCGTTAGGTTAGCTAGTGTGAGGATACTAATGCTTCTCTCCCTTCACACTAGGTTAGTTCGGTTAGTCTCGGCGTTAGGTTAGCTAGGTTGGTTCGGTTAGTCTCGGCGTTAGATTAGGTAGGTTAGTTCGGTTAGTCTCGGCGTTAGGTTAGCTAATTTAGGTTTCGAAGCCCTTCACTAAAACTTCTACTGTCGTCTACCCTAAGATCCATAATTTTGAGGTTACTTTTAAGGTTAATTGTGTTTAAAAATTGTGACCTTTCAATTAACTTCCTCTTAATCGTGTACCCAAAATGGTCTAATTTCATTTCCCGTTTTCCTAACGTGGATCTTGGACTTGAACGCTTCCTGTATTGATCTAAATTTTTAGCATTTCATGAAGTTCAAGTTAACTACCTAGTTATTTAAGGTTATTTGTCTGTTATCCTAACCAGCTTGTTTAAAAAGTTGTTTAAACTATTAATTAGGATGTAAACATCATAACTAGGATGTTTAAGGTAAGCTAACTAATATTAGGTGATCTATAACATGCAGCTTGTTAGACCAAAGTTAAGGAAAGGAGTTCCCAGCCTTGGACTTGTACGGTAACAAGCCAAACAAACATTTTGCTAATGTGACTCATAACTTAATCCACTTGTGGGGTAGCCTAACGTCATGATGATTTAACTTGTATTTAACTTGTCAATTAATTGAATGGAATTTAAGGTCAACTTTGTTAAATTTAATACGGATATTATTTCAAAGTATAGATGGTAATTTAGTGACAGGCGAGGACGATGCAACAAAGGGATTTTCCTCAATTTCAACCATGACTAACTGAACAACTTTCACAAGGTCTTTAAATTAACAAAAATTCCTAAGTAGCCTCAATTAACACTTAAAATCCTTAAACCATTTTCAATTACTTTTAGGGTAGTATCCTTAAGTACCCTATAAGCATTTCAATAATGGTTATGGTTATGGTTATTGTTCCTTATTGAGCCCCCTTATAGTTATTCCCAAATGACTAATTAGTAATAACTAAATGGTTAAATGGTTATTGAAATGATTAAAATATCATTTAAATTAACTACAAATTACTACAACCCCACGTCATGGTTCATTCCAAAGGTTGCGTGGGTGCTAATACTGCTAATTGAGAGCACATTGCCATCCCACGCAAATCCTAATCACGATAAACAAAATACGTTTGTGTACAAATCCAAAGTCAGTTAAGTTAGACTTAATTACCGTTTTACAAATTAAATTCAAGAAATCTGTCTCATGACAAAAACCTTTTAAAATAATTAACATTAAATTAACATTATTGAATGTTAGAAATCACCAATTTTACCTTATCGACTACGTAGTTTCATCATGGCTACAATCTATGGGGAACGACCACGGGACGACACGGTGGGACATGACACGAGTCCATGTACCGTGGTTCCATTCCATCCTAGGGTTACTCCCAGGGGCCAGGGCAGGGCTACAACTTAGGTAAAATACTGCCGCAGTATTCCCCCATGTATCACATGTAAAGCTCATCCAGCATTTATTCACCTGTCCTGGGCTGGGTCTGGCTCTTCTGGCACCTAGCACCCCCACATGTCCCCAAAGCATTACAGTATTATGATACAGTGCTTGTGGTGGTTGCGGTTGATGGTGGTATGCTGGGTGCTTGGTGGAATTCAAAGTTATTTCGAAATTAAATGGAATGTTAAAAGCATAAAAGTGAAGGACTCACCAGATTCTACCAGTCCACGTCCCACGGTTCTCAATCAATCAACACCTTGTTTTCATTTTCTCCAGGATTAAAGCTCCAGTATTCAGAGGATAACAATAGTCATTCCAGATACTTCCAGAATAGGATCCATACGCATAAACAAAGTTACTGGAATACTGGAATTCTGGGAATGTCCCCACATCTACTCAGAATCATGGACAAACGATCACCAGAGTTTTTCGATAATGAAGGATTTGTACGAACAGAAAAGGAAGGCCTTGGAGTTCTTCCAAGAACGCATTCATATCCACTTGTCCAGGTTCAGGTCCATGTCCAGCCAAAGGTCAGGGTACGCAAGAGGACACAAATATTTGCAGCACTTGCAGGTATACTAGAACTAGAACATATGGTTCAACAGTATTATTAGATTCATACATTCGATGTACAATCCAGCATAATACCATTCATGACTGTTTGCTTGGACATCATGACGCATTCACACGTTCTTACATTTTGTTTGCACATTTACAGCAAACATGGGTGCATTTGCATTAGGAGCTGTCTTGGCCTGGAGTGCTACAGGTAATTCATCATAACCTACAATTCAAAACAATAGGTTATGACTCATAACTTATGAGGGGTTAGGGTTAAGCCCTCAGCGTCAGGGCTAAGGCCCTTGCGCATTGCGCTTACCGTTAAGGGGTAATCGCTCAATTAATTTTGGATATTTTGTATTGAAGCGTTACCTAGTTTGAGATTGGATGACGATATTGGACACATTAGTAAAAGTGCCGAAGCTTGGATTGGATCAATTGTTACGGTAAGTCCGGGGCCCGGGGTGACCTTTGTAACCTCCCACAGCACAGGAAGGTGTATTGTTGTCAGTTCTAGGTCAAATGGGTAATGAAGGTCAACTAAAGCCGGTCCTTTTGTTGTAGTTGGGGGCACTGGCCGCATGTCCAGCTGCTGGATATTCAATGGTAAGATATGGACGACGACTTAGTATGCTCATGCTAACGGCTCCCTTCGTCCTTGGCTGGTTACTAATTGCCTTTGCTGAAAAGTCACCATATCCACTTGAAACGATTTATTTTGGAAGAGTGCTCACCGGTAAGCTGTCTGCTTGTCTTGGTGTCTTGACCTTTGACCTTGCGTAAAGGTGAACCGTAACCTTAACTTGTTGCTTGTTCCCTTAGGTTTCTGTGGTGGAGCCTTCACGATCATAAGTCCAGTATTTATAGCCGAGTCAGCCCATGTCAAAATTCGCGGTGGACTTGCAGCTGGTTTTGATCTCATGCTCTCTGTTGGAATGTTATACATGTAAGGGCCCTTTTATTCAAGGTCACGGACTGCAAAATACTGTGGTCACTTGACCTCGTGTTTGACCTTAGGTTAATCAGTCCAGCTGCTTTGATTTCCCAATCTCAGTTCCCGGAATAATTCATTAGCAAATCAGAAAAATGAAAGACCTACGTGAGCTGAAGACACGTTTGATTAAAGCTTTTCCTTTAATTTTAATCTTGCTTCTCAATTATCTTAAAGTTCTTGTTAAAACTACACAATTAGGGTGCCTAGTTAATTAGAATAAAAATTAGGAAGTTATCATGAATAATAATTTACTTTTTTTACGTATAGTTACGTGATTGGAGCCTATTACGACTACAAAATACAGGTGAGTCACGACATGGGAAAGCTCTAGCTTTCATGTCAATATTTGGAGCAAGTGCATGTGATGACGCTGTTAATTATTGTTTATTCTAATTAGGCTCTCTCCTGTGCCGTTGTTCCCATCATATGTCACGCTATGATGCTAATTGTTCCAGAGTCACCACGTTTCCTCGTGGAACGTGGACGAACTGAAGAAGCTACCCAAGCACTTAAGTGGTTCTTTGGTCTTAATGCAGATGAATTAGCAGAAGAAATTGACATTGTAAGTACCCTCAAGAGTAAAAGTGGGTCACTTGGTACCCTGAGGAGTCAACCCGGATTACTTTCCACCCCGAGTCAAACCGGGACACTTTCCACCCCGAGTCAAACCTGGACACCTTCCAGAGTCAAACTGGCCCACTTTGTATCCAGAGTCAAACTGGCCCACTTTGTATCCAGAGTCAAACTGGCCCACTTTGTATCCAGAGT
>JABASL010001085.1:0-12268 GCA_019775825.1 Neanura muscorum | reverse complement strand
CAATGGTTGGATTTTTGCAAAACGGGCAGCCTAGGCTTTAGGCTAGCTTTTTGGGAGTTACTGACTGGGAGTTACTAACTGGGAGTTACTAATTGGGAGTTACTAACTGGGAGTTACTAAGCGGGAGTTACTAATTGGGAGTTACTAATTGGGAGTTACTGACTGGGAGTTACTAATTGGGAGTTACTGACTGAGAGTTACTAATTGGGAGTTACTGACTGGGAGTTCCTAATTGGGAGTTACTGACTGGGAGTTACTAATTGGGAGTTACTGACTAGGAGTTGCTAACTTGAATTTAAAAGCTTGCTCTGATTTTGATTTCAAATTCATTTGAATGCCTTAAACGCCAATTAAAATTTCTAAACAAATTTAAAAGCTGCACCTTCACCGCAACTTCAGTTACAGTTGAAGGATGGATCAGTGAATTATAAAATGAACTAACGGTACTGAATATTTTTGTCAAGTAATTTATATTCACTAAATATAATTTGTTATTAAATAATATTATTAAATAATATTATTAAATAATATTATAAGCATATAAAGTATGTATTCAGTAAAGTTATAAATGTTGGTCCTTCAAGCCATCCAAAATTACTAAAACATTTTGATTAGAGAAATCGCTACTTTAGGATCTACGTTGTCGGAGTCTGAAATTTAAGGCATGAAAATTGTGCACGGCAATTTGAAATTTTACTTTCTCCTTTCTCCTGTACACTATTTCTGAAACTCTCTGTATTCAGTAAAGTTATAAATGTTGGTCCTTCAAGCCATCCAAAATTACTAAAACATTTTGATTAGAGAAATCGCTACTTTAGGAGGTCCGTGCTGTCTAGGCTATTATATATAATATAGCAGTTTTGTTTGTCACCAGACAATTTCATTCAGTTTTCGGTGTTTTTTAATACAAATTTTGCTGAAAGAGTTTTTTTCTACAAAATCCAATTTTGAAATGCAGTCATTGCAACATATTTTTCCCTAAGGATGAAAGCAGGTTTTAGATTTTGTGTTTAGCTCTTTGAATTTATGATCTTTGAAATCAAAGATGCGTCCACCGAAAGGTAAGAAATTGAGTAAAAAGAAAAAAGGAGAAAAGAAGACTTTTTGTCGTCCCGAAAGAACCATCCTAAAGTCCAAGTTGAGGATAAATAGGCAATTATTTTGTCAAATCTGAGAAAGCTGGGAAAAGCGGAGACAGAAAGAGAAAGTCTGTATTCCCGCACTTTCTGGTCCATTTCTTACAACTAGGAAGGTTCTAAGTCCGTCTGCTGTCCCTTCTGGGGTCAGTGACGGAGCAATCTGTTCTCATTTTCTGTTCAGCTAAACTCTCCCACGTGAACAGCCTCTTCAAATATCCTGGTTTAGAAGCCATCATGCCCAGCTTTCTCTACCTTCTAGCTTCTAGATGGAGAAAAATGATTCCATGTTCTAGGTTTAGGTTCTAGATTTCAGCCTAAAAGTACAACCTAAAAGTGAACCTAAAATTGAACCTAAAAGTAAACCTAAAAACCTAAAAGATACCTGTATCCTCACTCACTCTCTCAATCTGTTACCATACACATTCATCTCCTGTCCTCACGCTCTCCATTCCTCATATCATCCCTACCCATATGGAATCCAAAACCTAGAACTCGAAACCTAAAACCCAGAGCCTAAATCCTCCATTTTGTTTCCACTACATGAGCAGGCAGCCATGGCTCATCCTAATGGCTTTCCTACTTTAATTACCTAATGCTCCAGGAGTTTCAACCATNCTACATGAGCAGGCAGCCATGGCTCATCCTAATGGCTTTCCTACTTTAATTACCTAATGCTCCAGGAGTTTCAACCATCAGAAAAAAAAGTACAGTGAAAGCTGAAGGATTTCTATTAATTACTTTCTCCAGTAACCTAAACATAAAACTACCCTAAACCTAACCTAAAATAAACCAGAAACTAGCCCAAACCTAAAATAAACCTAAACTAACCTAAACCTAAACCTAAAACTAACCCAACACTAATTTATACCTCGTCCAACTTTCTCCTTTGACTCGTATTGAAATTAAAAAAACAAACGAAAAGTCAAAACATTTTGAAATAAACCATGACTTACACACCTAAGCAGTACACGAAAAATACAGGCCCAAATCCCTCCGGAATTTTGAATGGCGTTGTGAAATTTCATTGCAGCTTTTGACAATGTGAAATTCAAGGTGAAATTAAAAATTAAGGGGGTGAAGCTTTTGGAAATAATGACGAGAAATGCAAAAGGTGAAAGTGGTGGATGTCATATTTTGAGAATCCGTGAAATTCATGGTGAAAGTGGTGAGAGGCGCGTGAAATTCATGGTGAAAGTATTATTACTATAATATAATATAAGTCATATTTCAAGAAGACGTTAAATACAAAAAGTGAAAGCGGAGAAAGTCATATTTTGAGAATCCGTGAAATTCATAGTGAAAGTGGTGAAAGCTATATTTTGACAATAATGACATGAAAAAATGTGAAAATAGTGAAAGTAAATTTTTGGGATTGATGAAGAGTACTGTAGAATTGGAAGGTACAGGGAATGGAAAGGGGGACTTATGGAAATTATGGCGCGTGTGGAAGGGGAGCACCTGATAATGTGATTATGAGGGTAGGGATATTTTAGTACTAAATTTTTGGGTGCAGGGTAAATGAGGGGTAGGGGTAAAAATGGGGGTATTAGGGGGTTGAAGTAAGGTATTGATTGGAAGTGAGTTTCATGGAGATGATGAGTCTGGGCGCAGTGGAGCATTTGGGAGTTGATTAATGATAGAACCTGGTTCACTTGGATTTAAACTCCATTTTCAGCAGGATGGGAAAGTAAAGTTGCAATTGGAAGAAGGAAAGGATAAATAGGATTAAAAAAAGAAAGGAGATTTCCATTAAGGTTTACGCTACACGACACACGACCCCCATCCACCCTTCTCCAAAAACTAACTTTCTTTTTTTTAATTCAAATTCACAGAGCCCGTGTCATGTCGCCGTCCTGTCCAGTGATTGCTGCATGTCCCTCTGCCTGCCCATCGCATCCCCACAGCCTGACTCGTGATACTCGAATCCTGATCCACTTCTAGACGAATTAGTCACCTCATTGAACTTCTTCGACCAATCTAGTCCCTCTACCCTTTCCCGTTGTCCTTAAAATGCTAAAATGAAAGTCCTCTGCCACTGACACATGCATATAAATTGAACTCTAATCGTGCGGACGCCATTTTCATTTCCATTTTCTTCCCTGTCCACCATGTCAGATACACGGGCAAAAATTTGTGGATCCCTTCTCTGTGGATCTCTTCGTCCAATCACGTCGCTTCTGTCACATAATTCAAAAATTTACATGAATCAACCTTGTAGCAAAACAAATCTGAGATGTTTTGAGCTCTAAAAAAAGCAATTTTGTGAGGCAATTTTATGGTATAGTTTTTTATCACATTTTTTCCCCAGTTTTTCTGCTAAAATTGTAAGTGCCGAATTCTCCGCAAAGCAATTGCAGAATAAACCGTTGCAATGCAATTGCAAAATAAAACATTGCAAAAGGGTATACCAAAGTAGCGTTAGCGTAGCTGAGCATGTGTGACACAAACGGACAGGCAATTATCATGAAGTATATACAAGAGATGTTTTATCGAAGAGCTTTGTCGTAATATGCGTTTTAACTTTTTTTAGCCCTGGAGGACAGACAGCAGACAAACGGATCGTATGTTTGCATAAGGTAGCTTCACTACTTAATAAATCATTATATTATTAAGTAATATTATTATGCTTTTTTAATCAGTGATATACTATTTTGTCCTCCATGTTGGTCCTTAACGCCGTCTAAAAATCATTATGTATGCTCCGTTATATGAAATGTGTCTCCTAGGTGGGTTTCTTTCATGGCCTTAAAGAGAATTTGCTTTAATTGCAATTAATATAATTTTGTACTAAAAACTGAAGTTGCTGTACTAGAAGGCAGTGTTGTTATTCTTAGCGCGAAAATCATTTCTCTAGCGCTAAATAGCAATTTTAGCATAGTGCTAAATAGCCTTTTTAGCGCTAAAACTGCTAAATGTTGGCCAAAAAAGGCATTTTTAGCATGCTATTTAGCGCTATTTAGCACCCCTCGCTTTTTAGCATACAACACTGGTAGAAGGTGAGATTTATTACTAACATTTATCTTGATCCATTTTCCGTTCTTGTGGAACATTTGACAGGACGAGTTCAATTTCAATGGAATTTATATTGTTGAGTGGTCAAATTTAAAAAAAGACAGAAATTTTTTTAAGACAAGATTATTTTTTAAGAAGAGTGAAGTGATGTTTAATGAGTGAAAAATAACAATAAGAGAAAAGACAGGAAATCAGACATGTTGAGATATAGATTGAACTTAAAAAGGAAAGTCTGTAGAGTAGCACATGAATCTTGGATCTTTTCTTCCTACGTTTCCTTCGAAATAACAAAAGAAAGCTGAGATATCACAAAAGAAAAAAGACAACTAAAAGTTATTGAATCATTTTTAAACCATTGACTTTCCCTGGAAAAGAAAAAAAAAGAAAGCTAACATCCCTCCTGTCAAATACACGCTTTATTGCCTTCAAAACCTCAAACATCCCACTATCTTCAACCTCACTTTTTCCACCTTTCACCACATGAAAGGAAAACCAAACTTCTTCAAAACTGGCATCAATTCAGGAAAACAGGATCAGATTCAGCCGTAATCCTAAACCTAAACCAAGTAACTCACAATTTCTACCGACTTTTTTTTGCCACTAGAAAGAACACCACAAAATTCTTTCAAATTTTCTCCTACATCCAAAACTACAACTATAAAAGTTTAAAAAGTTTTCTAATTCCACCACTTCCGTTAGCTAACTTCATCCAATATTAAATTTCCCCAAAACATTTATTTTCTTCTCTCGGCGTTAAAATAAACCAAATTTAGCAATTGAATAATAAGTTTATAAAAACAAGAAACTTCGAGGTTTCAATGGCAAATAAAAAAAAATCTTTTTTTAAACCATTTCCCCTGACATGATCGAATTCAAAATTAACTTGAAAGTCAGCAAGAACTTATTTTTTTCTAAAATATTATTATCGGGGTTAAAATAATTTAGATTGAATTGTGCGTCTGCGCGAAAAAAAAATCTTTTAAATTGTGTCATTAAAATTAAATTCAAAGTGTAAATTTAATTTCCTACGAATTTGAAACAATTAATCATATCTGTATATTTTAGTTTAATTTTTACTTTGTACAAATTACGTATTTTAATAAAAAAAACCGGAGAAAGTTGAACACGCTTTAAAAAAAATTCAGGTTTTTTTTTTAGTTTTTATAATACCACCAAATCTGAATAATAAAGCTTAAACTGTATTTAATTTTCGAGTTGAAGTTCTTCATTTTTTTTTAATTTTTAGACGGCGTTAAAAAACGACATTGTCATTTTTAGCATGTCAAAAAAGTACAAAAAAAAAAAATTGCATTCCGTTTTTTTCTAAAGCTGAAAACAAGGCTAAGAATCTGTTTCAAGCGATCCAAAACCCCTGAATCTGAGAATCTTTGTAACCAACTTTTTTTTTTAAACTGTATTTAATTTTCGAGTTGAAGTTCTTCATTTTTTTTTAATTTTTAGACGGCGTTAAAAAACGACATTGTCATTTTTAGTATGTCAAAAAAGTACAAAAAAAATTCCATTCCGTTTTTTTCTAAAGCTGAAAACAAGGCTAAGAATCTGTTTCAAGCGATTCAAACCCCCTGAATTTGAGAATCTTTGTAGCCAACTTTTTTTCTGGGAATTCTGAAACCTGAGCCAAAGGAACTCAATTGGATCTTTTGAATTTTATGAGGCGTGAAAGTCTAGTTCCCTGCAGGATTTACCTTTTGCCAAGGTTTCCTTCCGGTGGTTGGTTGGTGTAAGGAAATGATTATTAGGGAAATTCCTACTTTCCTTGTGGCTTTCTGCAGGCCACAAGAAATAGCTCTCCTTTTCCTTTTTCAACAGAGAAAGTAGCAAGGGAGATGAGCCTAAAGCATTTTAAATTTGGCGTCTGTGGGTGAGAGATTCCTAGCCACCACAAAGATCTCTTTCCAACTTTTATTTTAACTTTTAACCTTTTTGAAATAAAGGAACTAAAACCTGCTTTACTTTTAGAAAATTCTTAGTAAAGGAGGTAAATTCTAAGAAATCAAGGCTTTAACTTTTAAGATCCCGAACAACCTCAGTTTCCACAAGCTCAGAATTGCTCTTTCTTTACAACTTTCTCTTTCTGGAATCTCTCCAGACGGAGAAATGAGATAGAAAAGTGAGAAAGCAGAACTTCCCTTTCTCTTTTTCAAGGCACAGGGACTGCACAAGTTTAGTTTTTCCTTTCTAATTAAATCTTGGATTCTCTCCTTTAGAATCCATTGAATAATCATCCCAAGCTCACCACAGTTGGACTCAAAGAGAAGAAAGTTAAATGAAGAAATCTCAACGGACTCAAAATAAACTCAAACTCCCATTATCCTGCGGATTCTCCTTTCAGGCTCTTTCAAACAAAAGAGAAAGGTTTTAGCTCAACACTCAGCCGCCACACAGGAGGAGAGCAGTCATTTAAGGAATACAAAAAAGAAACCAAAATTCTAGAAGAAATTCCTCGAAATTCAGCCCAAAATCTCAAAATGTCAGAAACTCTTCTCTTAGCCCACTTTTGAGAATTTTCTAGAAGAAAACACAAAGAAAGCACGTGGAATCAAACAAAAGTTAAAACAAACCACGACTTTGCGAAATTCAAGTTGGGGACCCGATAACTTTGCAAAATTGAAGTTGGGGACTCGATAACTTTGCAAAATTCAAGGCAGGGACCCGCTAACTTTGCAAAATTCAAGGCAGGGACCCGCTAACTTTGCAAAATTCAAGGCGGGACCCGCTAACTTTGCAAAATTCAAGGCGGATCCCGATAACTTTGCAAAATTGAAGGCGGGGACCCAATAACTTTACAAAATTAAGGTGGGGTAAGGTAAAACCTTAGCAAAATCAAGAGCACACACTAAACTAAACGTAAAAGTGTGAAAGTCGGTCAAATTCTGAAAAGATTTGTATACGGCGTCGAAATGTAGCAGAAGCCTATGACTGCTGTAGCACATCCTGCCAATCTAGGACCAACAGAAGACTCACCAAGACGAGCAGACAGACATATTACGTAGAAACAAAGTAGCTTTCACTACTTAGGGAAATTAACAAAAGTGGATGAAATCATGGGGAAAGTATTCGAACAGCAGATGAGAAATGATGAGAATTACGAAAATATTTGAAAATTTGAATCTTTGGATAAGATTTAAATTCATTGAGATTTTGGTGGTCTTAATTCGAAAGATGGTTGGTCTTAATTCTGTTTTATACTTTTTCCATTGTCTTTTGAAATCCCTTTTGTCTTGTGTCCTTAATCAACTCCTGCCACCCGCACACTACTATACCTAAAATCCAATTCACTTTTAAGAGCCCTCTCGTACTTAGGTATTCCTACTCAGTTCCCAGAATGTCTGAAAGTGAAAGTTAAGAAATCTAAAGGGAAGCTAAGGAAAAGCAGAGGTAGTCAAACTTCCTTTTTCCATCATCCCACCTCCATTGTTTTAGAATTCTCAACCAAACGGAAGTAGTTCATCATTCCACTCTTCCTCAATCCCTTCCGCTCTCAGATCCATATGTCGCCAACGACGTCGTCGTCGCCTCCAAAAAATTCCCGCTTCCAAAATATCTAACAAAAACTTAGTTTTTGTTTACTTTCACCGTTTGCTCCACTTAACAGCTTGCTTAAGTGGCCGTTCTGCGATTTAAACCGTTCTTACACCCGTCCAAAATTTTCACTGACCGAAAAAACTTTCACTTTCAAATGCAAATGAAAGTGAAGGTTTTCGTGTAGGTGAAAGGTAGGTAAAAGGTAGATGGCAAAAGGCAGAGAAAACTAAATGGTGAAAAATAGGTGAAAAGTTAATTGGTGAACGCTAGATGATGAAAAGCAGATGAAAGCCAATTGGTGAAAGTTAGGCGCAAGGTAGGAAGAAACTAAGTGGTGAAAGGTAGGTAAAAGCAAAATGGTGAAAGGCAAGTAAAAGCAAAATGGTGAAAGGTAGGGAAAGCTAAATGGTGAAAGGTAGGTGAAAGCTAGATGATGAAAGGTAGGTGAAAGTTAATTGGTGAAAGGTAGGTAAAAGCAAAACGGTGAAAGGCAGGTAAAAGCAAAATGGTGAAAAGTAGGTAACGCTAAATGGTGAAAGGTAGGTAAAAGCTAGATGATGAAAGGTAGGTGAAAGTTAATTGGTGAAAGGTAGGTAAAAGCAAAACGGTGAAAGGCAGGTAAAAGCAAAATGGTGAAAGGTAGGGAAAGCTAAATGGTGAAATATAGGTAAAAGCTAAATGGTGAAAGGTAGGGAAAATGTAAAGGTGAAAGGCTGGTCAAATTTTGTGTGGACCAAGAAGAAGAGAAGAAAGGCGTGATTTAAAAAAGAATGAAAGGACCGTGGCCTACGCCGTGCACCGTGGCGGTTTAGGCTTCCATCCCAAAGTCGTTGTGCATTCCATCCTCGCAAGAGAGTGAAGGCAGGAAAGAGACAAGAGGGAGGCTGGGACTTACACTTCCACTTTCTCCAGCTTTCAAAAAAAAAAGCTGCCTGCCTCTGAGATGATGATGATGAAAGGTTGGCAAATTAATTATGGGGATAATTTTTTCTATTTCTTCCTATTCCTGCCTTGCCTCTGCCTCGCCTCCTCGCTTTCGCAAGTGAAAGTGAGGAATGGAGCTTTTAATTAAATCCCATTATAAGATTCGTGCCAGAAAAATAGGTTCCTGATTAAAAAATTAGTTCTGCCGTCTCCTCCTATGTCTTTAGACTTTAGAAGACGAAAAAAAACTTTCTCATTTTTTCTTTCTGAAAGCGGGGTTTCCCGTTTGGTTTGGCCAAGTCAAGCAGAAGGAAAACTGAGTTCCGGAAATGAAGGAAACAAACGAGAGTAAATTAGTCACTCACACTTAAAAGTCACCAGTCATTTCTTTCTTTCTATTCCTTTACTCAGGCAGAAATTACAAGGTTTCCTTCTAGAAAAATTCTCTCGTCTCAGCATATAAATTGTGAGTTAGCTTAACATGAAAGACTCAACCTATTTTTCCTATTCACTCACTCATTAACTCCAAATCTTCAAAGACAATGGACTTCAAATCAAGCAAAGCTTACAAAGTCAACTCAAGAATTTTTAGTAGTAGAATTTTGGAGAGACTTGTAACAAATGCACAAGAGACTTTCTCCTAACTACAACCCAACTTTCTCCTCGTATACGAAAATTCTCGGAGAAAGTGAAACTAATCCAAAAATAGTTGAGAGACAGAGAGAAAAATGAGTTGCGAAATTGACACTCAGGACTTTACGCTTCCCTTATTTCCAAACGTTCAAAATTCCAAACTCAATTTTCCTCTTAATTTAATTTCTGGAATTTAAAACTAAAATCTTGATTTTCTACTTCACCAAAAAATTTACCTCTAACAACAAACACAAAATTAAAAAAAAATTTTTTTTGTAAGAATCACAAATATTATTTAAAAAGCTAAAAAGCTACAAATACAAGATTTTTTTTTTTCAATTAAATAATTAACGAAATTACCGAATTTTTTTTTTTCGAAATTCCCAGTTTCTAATTTTTCCACATTCACAAGAATTTCACGAGCCAGTTTGGCTCGTGAATATTCACTTGAACTTCAGCTGGGAATATTATGAAGCCCAATATGAAAAATTTGAAACTTAAATTTATTACGACAAACACTAGCAAAATTACTCAATTTTTTTGAATGCCGTATAAAGTATTCAAAAGATATTTTGAATACAAATATACATTCATCAAAAAAAATTTCGGACTCGAAATTATTTTCGTCGCATGTGATGAATTCTTAGCGGTTGGCAGGTTAAAAAGGAAATTTAAAAATTTTGAAGCCTTTGCCAATTTCAGCTGTCCTAAATTAATGCAAACAGGATTGCATTAATTTTTTTTAAAATGGGTTTTAACTTAAGTGATTTAAAATAACCAATTTTTGAAAAGTTTGAATATGACCTCTGTGCACGATTTTTTTTTGTTCGAATGTAATTTTTGAAGCGAAATGAACACTTTTCGATAGAAGTAAAACACAAGGACAAAAAATGTCGCGTGCCCTGAACCTTACTTTGAACTGAACCGAAAAGAAAATCAAATAAATTTCTCTCGATTTCTTTCCCTGTCACTCCATTTTATCTGAGAAAAGTCGGCGAAACGCGAAGCGAAAAAAAAAACGATTCACACAGGTTAACACGTCCAAATTCTTTCACGCTCTTTTCTCAAATCAAAACTTCTTCGCATTTTTTCCCTGTCGATGACTTTCACCAGAAGGACTTTCACCAGAAGGCTTCCACTGGCCCATTCGCCCAGTGAATTCGGCCTAAACTTTTGTGTCCAAGGAATTTCAATAGCTTTCAAAAAAATTCTTACCTTCATCAATTGTTAGAGGGTCACAAGGAGGTGAGTCATCTTGGAGGTCATCCATGGCCATTATAAGAACAGGAGAGGCCGGTTCACTCTTAATTCCTACTGATGGGGTCACCCTGGGTGGTACCCTTGGTGACACCGTGGGTTTGTCTTGAGCCACCGTGGGTTTGTCTTGAGCCACCGTGGGTGCTACCGTGAGGGCAACCGTGGGAGTTACTGTGGGCGATACAGTGGGTTCACTTGACCCGTCTTCAAGTTCTGTAAGAGAGAAATAGAGAAGAAGTAATTAGTTTGAGAGCCACTTGTCAACTTGGGAGTTAAGAGGTCACCCTGAGGAGTGTGTGAGATGATTGGAAGACATATTTTCATTAGGACTCGACTTTTGGATGACTTTGTCTCTTCACAAGGTGACAACCAAGCTAAAACTCATCTTCCAAGATATGATCACAAATACAACAAAAACGCTTTTTTTTGCCTGAGCTTGGGCTGATGCAATAAGACAGGAAGCATTTGCCCTTTGGTCGCCCCAAAAAAATAGAAAGTTACCAAAAGGCACTGAAGAGAAAGTAACAGAAAGTCGTCTTTCCTTTCACTCCCAATTCCTTTCCACTTATCAACCTACAGCATCTAATATTTTCTGGCCCCACTTTCACGGGGTGCCCCCACCGGGTACCCACACGGGGGCAAGGCTTAGGAAGGGGTATACCTAAATCTAAACCTGGACCTAAGGAGGGGTAATATAAACCTAAAGAGAAGCTATATAGCCTATCCCCCCATCTTAGCCCTTGCTTTAGCCCCAGTTTTGGGGATCTAGGGAGGGGGGGGGGGTCAATGTCACATTAAGGCGCACTTTCGTCCTCGGTTCCTCCCATTGAGATTTGGAATGTAGAGCAGTTACAAAGCTACAAAGCCTGCATTAGGCCTAATTTATTGAGTCCAGGAGGAGCTTCATGTGCAAAAAGCTTTTTTTTTCATCATCATTGCGGATGAGAAAAAGAAAAGTTGGTTTTGAATTGGTTCACAATGTAGAATTCGTTACAATGCTTTCATCTCTCAAATTAATTAAAAATTATAAATTAATTAAATTATTTGAAACTTATTATATTGAAATTAAATTAATACGGAATGTATTAATTAGAAATAAATTTAATTATTAAAAAAAATAAATTAATAAATATGAGATTTATCATAACTATTTTCGGTTTACAAGATTTGTGAAAAATATTTTTAGTTTGCAAGGTTTGGCATAAATATTTTTGGTTTACAAGATTTGTCACTGACAGATTTGTCACTGACAGATTTGTTCCCAACAGATTTGTGTGAGATTAACTAAAAATGTTAGATTTTTCGTTGGTGTGAGATGATAGGTCAGATGAATTTTGTATGTAAAAGATAAAGATAGGACTAATGTAATATTAGAATGTTCATCTCTAAATTTTGACAATGGAAACTTATGAAAAGAAAGCTCATCCCTATCGGATCTCTTATTCCATTTCAAATGGCACAAAAAAAGTTATCTCAGATGAGACTTACTACATTATTTCCCCTTTTCAAATGGTCAGGGTTCCACATCACGCCGAATCGAAACGAAGCGCCAAAACACCGAACCGTTGGGGTATGATTTAAAAAATCCAACAAAAATCTCAACAAATCACCAAAACATTCATGGGCATACTTAAAGAGTAGCTACTCATCTACTCTCTACTCACTCGCTGATTTCAATACTCACTACTCACCTACTCTCTACTCACTCGAAAATCCTCTACTCACTATTCACCTACTCTCTACTCACCCCTGAAATC
>JABASL010001084.1:0-12274 GCA_019775825.1 Neanura muscorum | reverse complement strand
TCGTTCCTATGGATAGGAGTCCTCCTTAAGATTTAACTTTTAGGTTTAGGTTTGACAGTTAACGGTCATGGTTGCATTCCTCGAAGTGGTGCTTCAACTGCCGACGTTTAGGTTGCAGAGGTTTTTGCTTCACAGACATTATGACATTGAGGCCTTCACTTACCCAACAACTAAGGTACTGGAGAACGATCGAAAGGATTTGAATACTAGAGAAAATATCTCGGGTGCAAAGGCAATCCAGTAAATGAGGGCTGTCGGCCGAACGACAAAATTCAGTGCCACAACTCCAACAAATCGAGCAGTGTAGCCTTTAGGAATTAGAAATTCATTTTAATTGAAATTAAAGTCAATATTAGATGAATCAAGACAGGGTTAATGCAGAGTTTGCTTACCTTCGTATAAAAAGAAGAGAGCAATTAAATTCAGTGCTAACTCAAAGGAATTGGTAATTGTTCGTGATCCAGCGAACATCACAAACCATGTTGTAATCAAAATTAAGAGGGAAAATAGTCCTGGTAAAAGTCCATATCGCTTCACAACATGATGGTAGTAACACTGCTCACCGACAACTAACAATAAAGCTTGCACAAGGCGAGAGAATCCGAACTGAAAAGAAAATAATATATTTCCTCATTTGGATGACATATGACATACTACCTTTCCAATTTAGAGTAATTCAGAATGAATAGTTAATTAATAAATCATAGTTAGTACCATTGGGAATGTTGAATTCAATGTATCGACAAAGTACATTGGTAATCCCACAAAAAGCGGGTAAATGTAGCTTCTAAGACCGTACTTCCATTCCCAAGTTAGAAATCCCTTTCTACATAAACGATCAAATAATTAAATTAAATGGCCGACCGGAACATAGATTAAAGAACCCAGAGCCTAACCCAGTATGGACTTGATAGGCGACTTCCATTGACTGCCATCCTTCATCTGGTACAAATTCTGTTCTTGTGTATGCAAATGAAATGAAGCCAAGAATAACATTGAGGATTAGAGCATGAGTATGCAGAGTAAAAATTTCGTTCGTCCAGTAACATTGTTTTCGATCGTAGACGGGTTTAACTTTTGCATTGTTCCTGTAATCACAATTAAATTCTTATAGATCTGAAAGCCACTAAACGGTAATTACAAGCATCCGTTCAAAAGTTCTAAGTCATCAATATGGACAACAACTTACCAGAGACCACAGAATATTTTCTTGAACTGGTTGACCATGATCACTAAATCTACAATGGAAAGCAATTACGGTGACGAGCAAGCGCTTGCAATTTCAGGATTTAATTATAATTAAAATATCGAATAATAATAACAATAATATTGGTAAGTTGACTTTCTCCGACATTTCTTCACGAAACAGCCGAATAACTTGAATTTAGAACCATTCTGACTTTAGCGAAAGTATTTGACAAGGTCAAAGGTCACACAATAAGATAATTATGAATATACCTAGTTGACAAGTAAAAAGTGTTTATGATTTTAGAAATTATCATTTTAAAATTAGTGAAAGTTATTATTCTTCTGTCTAAAATGAATTTCGCGGGTACTTTTCTGTGATTGTAGGAAGGTATGGGCAATAGGAATAAAATTATACCCTAATTTTCCTTTTCACTATAATTAACAAAACGATTATTTTAAATTCATAATTAATCTAATTTAATCAATTAATCAAAAATTATTTGTAAAAAAAATCTCGTATTTAATTGTGATTAATCAAGTAAGTAATTGTGGATTATTGTTAACTCAAATTCCATGATGTGCTCATACCTGGGATGTGGTGCAGGTGCTGCGTTTATTCATCAACAAATTGGTTTCTCATTTGTATATTTTCTTAAATTATTGAAAATTAAATTGGAACTTAATTAATTACGAATTAATTGGACTTAATTTTTAGTTGTTCAATTTCCAATGGCTAATTTCCGTAAATCGTTTAGTTTGACCGTACATTCCGCTGCACTCAACTGGTATCCTAAACATATGAACTCTGGTAAGGAGTATTAACCAAATTGGCAAATTATATCAATTAGGTTAAATATTTCGTGTAAGGTACATTTAGCAATTGATATCTGGAACAAATTTGATGAGAATTTACGTCGATTAACGATACGACTAATTTCTGTATTAGGCATGAAACAAATGCAGGCAAAGCTAAGGAGCGTAGATTGTATTCTGGAAGTTCACGACGCTCGAATTCCAATTAGTGGCAGAAATCCTAATTTATGTGGCCAACTTGTTGGTAATAAGCCTCACATTTTGGTTTTGAACAAAAGTGACTTGATTCCAGATTCGAACAAACACCGAATTACTGAACATATTCAAAATACAAGTAGCATAAGTAGAGTTATATTTACTAACTCTAAAAACGATCAAGATCGAGGTATGAAAAAGGTATGTCACGACGCATTTTGTGTTAAATTTGTTTGGTCATGGTCATGTAAAAAAAATTGCTGGGGTGTTCCTGACTGCTTGATTACGATATCTCACATTTAATAATTTCTGATTTCATTATAATTTGTAGCTCGTCCCAGTCATGCAAGAATTAATTGGAACATCAGACAGATTCAATCGCAGCCATCTTCGAGAAAACCATGCCATGATCATTGGAATCCCAAATGTTGGCAAGTCTTCCCTGATCAATATGCTCAGATCTAAACATTTAAAAAAAGGTGAAACAACTCGAAGTCAATAGTACGGTCAGAACTTCCGACCCTTCAATTCAACCCTAGTGGCCATTTATGAGGTCACACCGTAATTTATCTCATGTCCTGTAACTTTCATTGCAGGAAGAGCAGTCAAAGTTGGTCCATCAGCCGGTGTTACGAAATGTGTTCACGAAAAAGTAAAAATATCAGAAAGTCCGCTGTTGTTTCTGTTCGATACTCCTGGAATACTTCAACCACGTTTTACTACAATTTCGAATGGAATGAAACTTGCTGCTTGTGGTTCGTAAAAAACGATTTTTTTTAAAGAATTTTTTTCTAGAAAATGACTATGGCTAAATTAAATGTTAATCTGTAATTACTAATTAGGAAATCTACCAGATAGCCAAGTGGGAGAAATCAACATTGCAGACTTTATTCTCTTTACTCTAAATCAATCAGGCAACTTTAAATACGTAGAATTTGCTGGATTATCGGAACCTGACGACTGTATTGCAACGGTCCTGTCCTCCATTTCCCGACGCCTAAACTTTATAACCCAATACAGAAGTAGTGAAAGTAAGATTTCATAATCAAATTATCAAAAAATCCATTTAATTTAAATACAAACAAAAAATTAATCAAAGCTTCAAATCAATCAAATCCTTGTTTTTTGCAGCAAATCAGATTGAAAGAAAACCTGATCTGACAGTGAGTGCCTCACATTTCATCCAGGAATTTCGTAAAGGGAATTTTGGAAGGGTTGTTTTCGACAATTTAGAAGGTTTACAAGTTCCACGTTTAGAAACTCAACACGACAGGATTCTACCCGTGATGAATATCAATCAAGTGACCTCTGACATGAAATTATTTACAACTCAATAGGTAACCATATACGTTTGTTTATACGGAATAGTGTTAAGAACATTTTGTTATACGAACAAACTGTACAAAATTTTGTAGAATATATTTTAGACCGTTGCACATTGACATTATCCTTGTTTTTAGAAAGTTATTGCCATAAGGGCTCCTTTTCTTTGGCTTGACTCCAATTCTTAATATATGCCTAGATGCGTGTAATGGTAAGTAAGCCATAAGTACACTTTTGTTAATTATTAATTCTAAGCATTAAATAGCTCGTTTTGTGATAACTAGATTTCCCATTACTCGTTCTCGACTATTTTTTTTTTAAATAATACTAATTACCTTACCTATTAAGAATTTCTGCGAATGCCTAAAAAACTATTTTTAAAAAAGAGAAAGTCTTAAAAAAAGTAGTCATCCCCTCATCAGACGGCTTAATGATACAACACTTGGGTACGAAGGCAAGGAAAGGATCGTCCGGAGTTACCCTTGACCTTTGCACTCAAAGTGAGAAGTTCGTGTTAATGAATTTCACTGGTTTTTCCCAACTGGAACCACTCGACACCCTCCGAACTGTCGCCCTCTTCGTCTACCTCCTCCAGTGCCACCACCCTGCTTCCTTCGTCGCCGGCGACCACCCCCACCACCACCTCCACTCGTCTCATTCCTACGATTCTGGTCATTTCCTGGAGCCATAACGGACATTGGAAGAGGATTGGAGCAGTCCATGCTCCGAAATGTTTTGACAGCATTCTTAAGTACCTGCTCAAAGGTCAGAGGTTAAAATAAATTTAATTTCTTTGAATTAGGATTCTCACTTACTTTGTCTTTCCCATTCCATGGCATTATGAACGTGATAAGACGACTACTTCCTCGGACCACGCCCATCACAATATATGGAAGCCCTGTTCTAACTTTTTCCAAGCAGCAGTTGTCCTTGGAATCGACGTCAAAGGTCTGTGACCCAGTTCGGCTGCCCCGTATGGTTGAATCTCTAGGTTTGAACCAACGCCCTTTTCGAAATTCCAGGACACTTGGCCCTGGCATTCCCTTGAACTTTGCACGGAAGACTGTAAGTAAAAATTAGATAAATTAAGGTCAAAAGTCAAATGCTAGAATAATAAATCTGGCTGTTTTTATCGCAGAAGACAGCAGAATCAAGTCGAATCTAGAATTAAATTTGAATCATTGCTCTCAGCTAAAGGTGAAAGTTCAAGAAATAGGCTGAAGGCTATTAGGATACTAAGTACTGGAATATTAATTTTCATTTAATTTGAAGTTCAGTTTGTTAATTACCAAAATCCGCCCTACAGAAATTGTCCACAATGTTTTCACACGTGTGGGCTTGATTGCATGAGGGACAGTCTGTTTCATCCCCTGGAATGGACACTACCCCATGAAATGAAACAAGGTTGAGTTAAATTCCACAAAGGTCAAATCAAAATGGTTGTATTCTTTACTCCTCCTTACGTTTTTTCTGTTCTGTGTTTGCTGCTCCAGGTCTAATACAGAGGTCATGATCCTCAGGAAATTGGTCACACTTGAGCATACTTGGCCATGGGTAGTTGTAGTGAAGCATCCGGGATTCACAACTGGCTTGAACAACCTGATACATAGAAACCCGGATTTCCAATTAACTGAATCTGTTCATTTTGTCCTAATTTTGGATACGATTTGTCCAGTTGACATGGCACTGGTCACACGATGACTTACCTGACACAACGAACGACAAGGATATATTGGCCTGTCCAGACAAATGGGACTGAAGAGGGAGCATAGAAAAAGTTGCGTATCGGGATGGCATTTCAGGTTCAATAATGAAATCCATGACCTGGCCTAAACACAATGAAGAAAAATAATTATCAATTGGAATCACTGAATTACGCGTAGCCTGAACTTTGACATTCGGAACTCCCACTTGTCTCTGAGTAACTTCGGTGAGTTCGTGTCAATTTTGCCAATTTTTTCGCATTCTGAAATTGTTTAACACCCCGGCTTGGTACACATCCGGAAACTTTGATTAAAAAAGGCCTTACCAACATTTACTTCTTATTTCACAAAATATGAATATCTAATTGCTTATATTAATTGAAAACACCTAAACCTTTTAAAAAGTTTAAAAATTTTTAAAATTTCAAATGTTTTACATTTCTGGGTTTCACTTAACTTTCACTTTTTTCATCAAAATTTTTCTGTTGAGAATAATCTTGAATGAAAAGCATGGGAAAAAAAATTGGGAATTTCTGGTCTGTGAAGGAAAACATATTCAAGGTCTTTAATAATTTTTTAAAAAATTAAATTAAATTAATGTATAAGCTCAATTTAACTATTTTGAACGGATATGACGGATAATTTCCATAATCGCTTATTTTCGTCCATATTGCATGTGCAATTTAAGCTTGATTCATAAAAATTATGGCTATCGCTGTCTGTCCTAATCAAAAGTGTCATTCACAATTTAGACATCCAAGCTTCAAGAAATTATGAACCTAGTGTCCATTTTTTTTTCCCAACGACACTTTAAGATGACACTTCTTATCAATTTATCAGGCCACTTTAGAGTTGACACATGTCATGTCACACTCACCAACAACTTCTCAATTGACACTCGTCACAGATCTCACTTCACGCTTCATTCACTGACATCCACAATCCACATCAGTGCAAAATGCAACAGCCCCCCAGCGATTAGACTTTGGCTAACAATTTCGACTAGTTTCTGAAGAACTAACAGATAAAATTCGTGGATGAACTATTTACTAAAAAAAATTCTACACTTACGTGATACTCAGCTTCCTGGAGGGAGTCATGACCCAATAGATTTGGAACCATCATCTTTGTATAATCCATATTCTTACACAGCGTAAAGTTAGCTGGAATATTGAGACAAGTGTAACCATGGCCATAGGAACCTGACCGGAAAGATGACCCACCACCTCCTTCCCACTCATCACTTCCACCAATAATCCCACCACTAGTTCCACCATTTGAATTTATGTTAACTATTCCACTACTTCCAAGTGTTCCACTAAAAAATTCTTGACCTCTGACGCCTACACCCCACCAAATTGAATCGTGGAACAATAACAACAGGAGGACACACTTTATTGAACTTCCTCGAGCGTTGGAGAAAGTTCTGGTTTCCGTATTAATCCTAATTGTTTCCTCATCCTCCGGCTTCCATTCATGGGGGTCCTCGGATCTCATTTGAACTCTTGACCTCAGAAACACTTTCTATTTTCACTTTCTACTTTTACTTTCTTTGCTAAGAATAATCCTAAAGTCCTTGAACCTTGAACATGGCCAGAAACCCGCAATTCAGTTAAAAACTCTGATCGTGTCCCAAAATTTTCAAAAAATGAAGCCCATTTGACCCACTTCAGTTATCACACAGAATAATTAAGTCAATTCTTTTTTAGGAATCTTGATATTGAGTCAATAATTATCTTGATCGTTATTGAATCAATAGAAGCGTGTGCTGAATGTCAAGATATAGGGAGCGAAGCGTACGCTGACTGTCAAATGACTGAAAGTGAAGACTGTCCAAGTGATTCAAAGTTTGTTTGCCTGGCCCTACCTCCTGCCTGGACTCGTTGCGATGAACTGGTGCGATGAATCTGAGGGAGGGGATGAAATTTGTCCTAACTGTGGGAGTGTTTTGTTTGGATTATGAGAGTTCAGAGTGAGACGATGGACAATGGACATGTCTGAAGTGGGTTCCCAAATGGTCCGGATCCCTGGACGAGAGACTTGAAAAAAAAGAAGACTAAAGTGTCTGGTCTCCTAATTACCATTGTCAATTGTAGTCACAATGTCAATATCCATCATCTCATCTTCATTGTCTCCAGCTTCTAAAATCATCCAGCCCTCCCTTTCCTCCTCCTCCATAATCTTAACAATCTGTCACTTTCTTTCAATTCAACTTAATCACATCCTACTTAATTCCAAACCACTTCACGCTTCCTACAATCTCAATTCAAGTTCCTTTAAAATTCCAAGGGCCTCTACCCTATCAAACTTCTTAAAGACTCTCCTCAACTGGACCCTTGAGAAAGGATGCATAAATCAAGACAAGTGCCACAATTCTTGACACATCCTTAAACTTTTAACTTGTGTTGTATTTATTACCTACCTTCGATTTTACCTTCTTGACTTTTAAGTCTCTCTACCTTTGGTCTCTACCTGGGACACTGTCCAAACAATGAGACACTTGAGTTATTTATGACACTTGAACCACTATGGACCCTTCAAAGAGTCCTTAAACCTTTACGCAAGAGAGATAGTCCCCCACTTTATTCCTTAAATCTTCTTTCAATATGCAATATCCTAAATTCTTCAATAATTCAAATCTGGAAGGATCTCAAGATGGACTATCCTTCAAAATCGAAAAAAAAAAATGGAAGGCAATTCAACTAAAAAGTAAGCGCCCTCAAACTTAGTTAGTTTTCCTTTAAGCTGAATTAGTAATTGACTCTTTAGATTTGCTAATTGCTGGAAAACAGGGTTTTCATTGTGATTTTTCTTTTAGAAATGGTCTGGATCCCTTTCCCTTGAAATTTAAATCCAGAGAAAAGTCCATTACGAAATATTATAGGATTACTAATTAATTCTTAAAGATTAAAGTCACAAAATTTAAGGTTTTGTTCACGAGAAAAATTGAGTACTTCTTTCTTATGTGTCGACAACTGCAAACTTTAATTTTTAAATTTCATCCCTCTCCCTAGCATAGGAGGAAGTGGGGCGAAAATTTAAGAATTAAAATTAACAGTTCACCACACGGTAGTAGAAAGGTGTTAAGGTAAGGCTGAAAGGTTAAAAAATTAATTGGTGATTAATTGTTCTAGGCAATGTGACCTGAAGTCCTTAAACATTAAACGATTTTGATTTTCGTTTGATAAGGGTCCTCAGAATTAAGATTAGGATATTGTGATCCTGGAATCCTGGAAGTAAAAGAAAGCTGAAGCTATCCTGAGCTTGGGTACTTGATCCTATCTTGCATCACACCTTTTCCCAAGTGTCTAAGTGGCCCTTGACTTGACACCCCTTCTTGACTGAGTCAAGAAGGGGTTCGGACCAAGGGTCGCACTGATGTGTCTCGACTCGTCTAATAATATGACGGAGTCCTACAGGACCCATCCCATACAAAAAAAACGCGTTCCATCATTAGTCTTAAATACAACTCATTAACTCCATTTTTTGGCTTCCCCCAATTAATTACAAAAGTGAAGGATTACATCCCTGTAATTAATTTCGCTTAAGTTTTAATCGGGTTGAAGTTGTTATTACGAAGTCTAGTAAGGTAACGTGTAAATGTAAAATATAAACCTAAATAATCGTACAACAAAACGGTTTGGCAAACAAATTATTTGCTCCAATTAATTCGTAGGAACGAACTGAAACTTAAAGCACAAAATAATGATCACCCGATTGTTGAGAAGGGACGGGGGCTTGAATTGAAGTTGTATTCCATTTAAAATTTATTTGCGATGAAGTTCATGCGTTCTGTAACTCTGGAATAATTAAACTAAACGTGCGCAGTATAGTTGTAAACACAACTAAATTCATGATGGAGATTTTAGTAAAAAGAGATTGATGTGATGCACTGGTAGTAGCAAATAAGACCCGAGGACGACGAAGAGTAATTTCAGAAGAAGATGAGAGGAATGAGTGTTCCGAACAAATCTTCTTCCTCATAATGCGGGGAGGCAAGCAAACTGCAATGGAAAATCCATTGCATTGTGATGTAAATTTTCTTAGCACACACAGATTAGCTGGCCACTTCACTTTCACTTCACTTGGTTTTCCTTGCAGCTTCCTTGCTCAGCTCATTAGCTCACAGATTCATAACTGAAGCCAACAGGACAACCAATTGATTAAAACTAGTGCCAACTTTTCGTTAGAAGTGATTCTAAAATGGGACAAAGTAAACATAATCAAAAGCTAGAAATAACACTTCCGTGAATTACCTTTCAGCGGAGAAACCTTACAAAAATGTGTCACATTACTTTTTTTAAGTAATGTAATTACAAAAAAAAATTGTTTAGTAGACATTAATCTAAAACTTACGAGAGAAATCGTGACATTGATTCCTAGGTTTCCATTTTCTGCAAAAATTTGAGCAATACTCGTGTCGAAAACGAGGCAATCAGAATTATTAATGGCAGTTGCAACGCCTTCATGAATTGACCTAGGAGTAGCTTCCCAGGTCAACCTTCGCCGATTTCCATTTAGCTCCAATCTGGAATTAAACAATTTAAAAAATTTAGTAACCAAAACTTAAGCACTTACGAAACTGCAAAAAAGATAGAATTTGCTAGTATACCGGTACGCAAACTTCTCAGCTTCTTTGCGTGACCCAATCAATTGTACGATAGCAAAAAATTGTTGACCATCATTCTTATCCTGCTTTTCTAAAACGAGCATAAAGTGATGACCAAAGCATGATTGCATCATCACCCAATCAACGGCTCCAGGAAGATTTATATCAGTCGCAAGGAAAACAATGTCTTCACCTGCAGGATTAAAAAAAAAGTATTCGATCTTGGCTCATTTTAGAATTCCTAACACCAAGAGCTTAATTATTACCAAGTTTAAATAAGTAACCGACCTTGAAGGGTAGTGATGGACTTGTGCTGCATCATTAGATGAGGCATTACTTGCTCTAGGGACCCTTGCCATTTGCAAGAGGCTCCGGGACAAGGACAAATGTATGGCCGGCATTCGCATGTTTCCTCGTGTTCTACTTTGTCAGGGTGAAGGAGCATGCTGGGACAACCACTTCCTGAATACTTGCAAGGGAAAAATACAGTATTGGCAACTTTCTCCATAGCCAGGTTTCGAATGTTACCTGAGAAGAAATAAAATAACATTAATGTTTAATATTAGTACCACGGCGGTCTGCTTTCACTAATGGCTAAAGCTATTCATTACAAATTGAGCCAATGCGTATAATCGATGACAAGTTTAGCCGCAGGTCCTTACCCAGAGGTCCTCTACATGTCGGGCAGCAGGATAATTTTGGTCTGCAGGCAGAGCATACCAAATGACCTGCTTGACATTGGTAGATTGGTGGGAGAACATAGTCGAAACGAACTGGACACTCGAAGAGACTGGCCAAGTCGGGGGATCCATTTTCCGAATCAAAGGCTCGTCGTTTGGGCACTGCTGCAGGCGTTGTCATTTTGGTTGACTGCCGACTCGGTACTGAATGAGCGTACGCAGTATGGCCCACTAATAAAACAGACGACTTCTATGACGGTTCTTCGATGGGTTTTTTTCCACTTTCTAGACAATTAAAAAGGGCGGCTTTGCTGGAATGAACAAACAAACGAAATATTTTATTATTTTGCTAACCACACTATCATTCCTGACATAATCGGAAGACAAGCAAGTCATAATGTGACATGATTAAGTATAATTTAGGAATTACTCAACTAAAAAATACAAAGAAAAATAATTGTTTACTAAGGGTTATCAAATACAAAGCATAGAGCAATGAATTTGATATGACTTTAGTAATAATCCCTTTATTTGTCACCCGATCTATTTATCTGCGTAGCAAGTTAGTTATCCATGCACATTTACCAAACTTTAAAGGAATGAACTCTTACACTTGAATGTGATGGAGGCGTGGTGGGTGACTAATAATTGACGATTAACTAAAAATGACGAAGGCAAGATATTGTAGGCGTACTGCGGTGGCCGCGGCGGGGTAAACATCAAACTGGAAACAGGTAGGGTGTGTCGATTGCCGTGTCGAGCTCCTCAACGTAGACAGACATCGAAATACTGAAACGAGATTATATACCCGTGTCAGGAAAACTGAATTAATTGACTTACTAAAAGCGCACTAAAGGCTGCGGTAGTGAGGCGTTGATATTAAAATAAACTAGTTCATTGTTAGATTTGTTCAAAATAAGAAAAATTGTTCAAATTAATACGTAAATTAAGACTTCGCAATACCATCGTCATCCCTCCTTCCATCACTGTCAAACCACCGTCATCATAAAATCACGTCTAGATTTCTTCTTCCTCTACTTAAAATTAACTAAGTACTTAAAATTAGGAATTGTGGAACTCCTTGTTCTTAAAAGATGTCTTACCTTAGAGAGTACCACGAGGATTGAGCAACTGACTTGTAAATGGAAATCATAGGGCACAATTATGTTGTTCTGGCCATGCAATCAGTTCAATCCAGTTTATTGATTGAATATTGTAGCCGTGGCTGGAAGCGGATGGTGGCCGAAATGTGGTCAAATACTTGATTAGTTTTAATAAAAATTGACTGTTGCTTCCGTGTGACTACTGGTGATTCTGATTTTGTGACAAATGGAACAATAATTGAAGTATAGTTAGTAGTAAAAGAGGATTTAAGTACCTTAATTAGTGACGGATAAGTATTGACTATAAAATGAACAGATAGAACCAACAGCAGCAGAATGAGAAATGTCTTCCTCTGCCCTGTTTTTATCGAGGGAATCTGTCTATCTCAACACCTCAAACATCGGCACTTCATATACTCAAAGTAAAAAACCAGCAATTTAACCCAAAAGCCTAATTTTTTAGCCCATTAACCCATAATCAAGATCCATGCCCTCAAATACGAAAATATAAAACTTTTAACTGAATCACTTCGGTGAAGTAATTAACATAACACGTAAAACGTTTGTACCTTATCCGGAACAATTGTCATAAAATCTTGCGCGGATTTGTAATTTCTGGACAATCAAAATCGAATTTCGAAAAGAGGATGAGTTTTCTAT
>JABASL010001083.1:0-12278 GCA_019775825.1 Neanura muscorum | reverse complement strand
CCAGGCGGGACACCCTTCCCCACACCCCATTTGGGCAAGTCTGGTGGGAAACCCTTTCGGGAAAAACCACTAAAGTGTGAGGCGACGGCTGGACTCGAACCACCGCCCACTCCTGGATAGGGTGATAACCTATCCACTCGGACTACGAGACCGGAGTTAAAAGCAGGTTTTAAAACACTGGACACACTTAATATTACGCTACTCCTAATTTACCTAACCCTATTTCAGATCACGATGATTATACATGAGTGGGTGTTAGTGATTCGAACGTAAGTGAACTTGTTTCGTTGAGTAAAAAATCTTCTGTACATAAGTAAGTAAAAGGAAAGTGGATGTTGGTGCCCGGGTGAAATTGTGGGTGGATGAAAGTGACAAGGCTTTGAGGCTTTGACACGAAAGAGGATTTGGGAGAACAGAGTCAGTTTTGGAGCTTAATGGAGATTATTCTCAATTGTCCAGATTACTTTTGTTACTTATCAAAAAGCTTTCCCGTGTGCTTTCTCTTTTGTACCTAAAAATAAAGTTCATAAGAAAATAATCTAAATTAAAAATAGAATTGTCAACAACGAGACACTGATTATGCGACGCAAAAGGTAGCACGTAATTTACCAAAACACGGATTAGCAAATTTCAAGGCAATTCACCAAAATAAACGTGGGAAGAATACTGATACTTTCATAAATACTGAGCCATTTTTAAAAAGAAACCTGTCGAAAGTGACTTTACTTTAAAAAATTATCGGTGTTTTTATACTGTGCTGTATTCCTGGACAAGTAGACGATATGCTGCCATCCAGTGCCAATTTTTTGTCAGGGCAATTTTTATAAAGTTAATTTCGCATGGATGGAGTTTTAAGAGATTCTGTACTTCACAAGGAAAATTGAATCTGTAAAAGGAAGTAAAAATTAGATGAATCAAGGCGAGTCGCCAAGAGAATTTTGATTTCTTTAAAATTTGGGGTGAACGTTCCATTGCAGAGTCTAATTGTGGGTCAAAAGGTCAAAGTTCAAGTAAAGCCAAGATAGCCGTGGTCCAAATTCAATTTGAGCACTTAGTCTGTGGTCCACGTAGTTTTGAAGTCATTATTAGAGTGAGTGAAAGTGATGCCTTATTTCTCCCTTAGGACTTTCTCCACATCAAAAATAACGTTCTTCAGCCTCCATTTCTTCTTAAAAGCATCAACGAAAAAAAACTTTCTCCTGCTCTAAGAAAAAAATGAAAAGAAGACTAAAAATAGCAGCGAATTTACAGAGACGAACAAACTAATAACAAAAACGTGCAAACTTTACAAAGCTGCTTTCTCCCAAACCCGAAATTGCCCATAAACAGGTCCATCAAAATTTGCCTTATCACAGAATCTTGAAATAATTATTGTAAATCTAGCTTACCGAAACTTGAGACTTAAGGGACACTCCGCCAAATATTTTTAATCTCTTGAGTATTGAGGATTTGCGGTTTTAGAACATGGGATTTCGTCAAAGTAGGCTGCTTAATTAGTACTAATTAAACAATATTCTGATTGATGGTTCTTTTAAATTTAAATTTAACAGAGAGGAGCGCTCTAATCAACACTACAAATTAGTATCACAACTTAATTCCTTACCAAAATAACAAAAGAAAAATTAACTACGCAACGGATTACCTTCGTTTTGAAAAGCTAACTTCATTACTAAAATATTTTCCACCAAATCAAATACTCAAGGCAAATCTCCAGGACTGTCAAAAGGTACCAAGTGAGTCTACACCTACAAAAAATTATGCTGAGAGGTTTTTGTTTACTAGACAGTCGCGCTCGCTCTTTGAGTCGATACTTAGAAGAAAAATTCACTAAATTTGGTTCAGAGTTACTGTTTAGGGTCAGTTTTAGGGTAAGCTTTAGGTTAGTTTTAGGATAAGCGTAATATATTAAGCCAGTTAACCCTAAAACTTACCCTAGAACTGACCCTAAACAGTAACTTTGAACCAAATTCAGTGAATTTTTTCTTTTAAGTATTGACTCAAAAAGCGAGCGCGACTGTCTAGTAATTGTTTCGGAGGGTGAAATATTTGCATGATCTTCAATCCCTCCATGTCACCGATATTGGATCTGCGTAAATCTGTGGCTATTGGCGGTTAGACGTCATTACAAAAATAGACTTAACACTTTAACACATTAAACCTAACTTAACAATTACTAATTATTTCAATACGGTGCTAACAAAAGTAAAACGAGGCTAACGTACTATTGCAACAGGGGTAGCAGATAGCAGATTAATGTTTCTGCTTAATGTACCCTGCTATAGGCTATGTTGCTATTTCGTCTACATGTCAATTTCATTAATTATAATTAAATCTAATAATTATAATTCTCTAAATAGCAAAAATGCTTCTCGGTTTCCCTACAACGGAAAACGATTATTTAGCAAGCCTGAAACTAGTGTTAAACTTCCTGTCGCTGTCTAATAACTTAGTTACGAGACTAACTAACCTTAACTAACGAAGTATAATTAATTAGTTTTGCTTTAGCCGTTCCAGTGCATTAAGTTGAATTCTTTGGTTGACGGGATGAACAAGTGTTATTATTTGCAAGTAGGCAGAAATAGAGTAGTAGTGTTACTAGTGCGAAAATGCTGTTACTGCGCCTGTGTAGTTTTCGGTTTAAATTAATCTTGGACGATTATTCTTGACTCTACTTTTGCTCTATCTCATAATTTGTATATTTTAGCTGGCAAATTACTTCTTTCCTTTGTTGTTCTTGGAAGATTGAGAACTAAAAAAATTATCCGCATCACCTCCGCCGCTTTGACTGTAGAGTTTGGGTAATACATCAGTACGTGACGACACTGAAGGAAGAGGCTCAGATGGTGGGACGTCAATTTTGAATAGCAATATATTGAGGGACGAACAGATTTCTGCACAAACTTTCTTCGAGTAACGAAACAACTCAAGGCTTACCAAAACCTAAATTCAATAATTCAATAAACAAAATTTCATTAGATATTCAGATCACAGGGGAAGAAAATAATAATGGAACAAAAGGGATTTGAAAATGATAAATGTCCCGTCAGATTGCATGTGACAACAAAGCCCCGGGTATCTTGGCAATGTCTCTGACATTTGAAGGTCAAAATAGATTGAATGCTCTCCTTTGCCACAGACGCGCACAATGGGCAACTTCTCGAAGTATGTACAATAGACAAAAGTTGGCAAAACACAAGAAAGGAACGAGCAAAGACTTACCAAACTAAAATAGAGAAGATAGGTCTCATGTATGCCAATACTAAAGTACTGGTTAAGAAAGAGTAGTAATGGACCAATAAGGGCTGGATCGAAATAGTCCATTTCACTCTTTGTCATGTGTGCGACCTGAAATGGTCAAGGTCATCGTTAGGAGAGGTCAACCTGGTTAGAGCGTTGTCGTTTTAATGCTCAAATTAAAATGATTTACTTACGACTAATCGGTTTGTGACTTTAGCGGCAATTAAACCGAATGTCAGACAGTAAATTGCCGGACTTTGTTCATATACATTTTCTTCACTTTTTGCAGCAATAAGAATTGCAGGAATCACGACTAGAGCAAAAGGAATCACTGGAGAGAGAACGCTTGTACCCTATGTAAACAAAAATAAACACAATGAAGAAATAAACACAGTGAAGAAATAAACAATATATAAAAAGCATTAAATTCAAAATAAAAATGCATCACAAATTAATCCAATACAAAAACATTAATTAATTGAATATTATTCATTGATTGATTAGTCAGATTAGCAATTAACTCAAAAGTGTCTTCAATTTTATATTAAGCTTTGAATGTTCAGTAAAAATTAGAAATTATAGTCGTTGTCCACCTTGTTGGTTGGCAATTAAAACACACTAAATCAGAGTAAGAATTAAATAAGTTAACCAAACCTACAGCAATAGAAGAGCCATTTTTCCCAGCGCCTTTGTACAATATTGTTTTGAACTCTACGGACAGCGTATAGAATGCTCCTCCCAATGCTGATACGACGTAGATTGTATATATAGGCAAACCAACAACTGGAATATACTGAAATGGAATAAAGTCAAGTCATAAACCAAATTCACTTGATACAGGAAGTCCACAAGGTGTAACATACCATCTCCGTCCACATGCTTCCACCGAATATTGCAGTAATCAAATGAATGAACATACAGCACGCCTGGGCTTCAGTTACGTCAAAATATCCAAAATTTAGCACTCCTAAAAAAATTAAGGTTTGTAAATTAAAGTGTAAGGTTTCCTTATATTCACTTGATCAGGAAGCCGATCAAAAACTAAAGCATCTAACGACATACCTGTGACATAGGTCTGCCAATGAGCGCAATAGAACAATGTAACCGCCATAAATGACTGGAGGAACATAAGTTTGGGGGCATCTCCAAGCCGGCAAGCAACGCATAATGCAAGTGATACAAATACTGCGAAAAAAAATTTCATTGGTTGAACAAAGGAGTCTCAGCTCAATTTGACGTTGACAAGTCTCAACGTCAAATGATAACAATGCCTAGTTTCGATTTCACGCGAGTGATATCTGAATTTCCAAAAAAAAAAACTATAAAGAAAATTTATTCCCACCCGTTGAGACAGAGTCGCAACCGTGATCAAATAATTCTCCTAACGGTGAACTCGATTTTGTACGTCGTGCTTGCTTCCCATCGATAGCATCCAAACTTTGATAAATAAAGAGTCCCGCAGCGCATAAAATCAAAGCCCACGCAGGTACCTGTCATTTTGGACAATAGGAAGTCAGTTTTTATAAACTTGTTGTTTCCTGTTTTTGGATCATGTTACATCTAAGGATAGAATAATTCTTAAGATCATTGGCTGCTTACCTCTTGCTTGCAATCTGGACTATAGTAAACAAGTATTAGGCTGGTAACAACATTAACAAATAGACCCAGAATAGTGATGAGGTTGGGTGCCATCCATACCGGTAGTTGTAGCACCAACCAACTCCAGTAAGGCTGTAAATAGGGATCTAACATACTCGTACACATACATTGGTAACGATGCTCCTTTAACTTCACTAATTGTGAGTCACTAAGAATTGTCGAGGCTGGCGTTTGACACTTGGACGATTTCGAACCGTTGAACGCACTTTTACCACGGGCTTTATTCTTTACATAAGAAGATTCTCCAAAGGACACCATCTTGATCTCCGATCTAAAAAATAAATATTCAATTTCATTCCATATTTGTTTGACGATTAGGACATTCTTACTTACACTACCAATATTACATAAGATATTAAAAATCAACTTTTACAATTACTTTTTGACGTGGGACAGCCGGAGATGGGTGAACGAAACTGGAGTCGAGATAAGCCAGAGCAAACGCAACGGGAGAGAGTAACCGCAGCTGTTTGTGTTTGTGGTATAAACGTAAGCACGTTTTAGTTGCGTAGTCGCCGCTACCTGTGTAAGGAGCCAGATTACATTATAAATTAAAATATAAACATGTTTGACAATTCACCAACTTTCCACTTGTCCCTGAACAAGTGCTCATTGTTATTTTGCACGATGCTCCATTTTTATATCCCAATCAGTAAAGCCTACCGAACGAGAATGTGAACGTAAATGGGACAGCAGTTACTCTTTTGTATGGTAAAGGCGCGGAAAATCAAAACAAGGATTCAAATGTCAAGTGTTAGTAAGAATCCATGTTGACATTTAACCCAATTTAACCAGTTGTTAATTCACATACAGTGCATTTAAAAAACTTTAAAATGTGTTACCTCAAAAAAGTCGATAAAAAAAACCTATTGCTTACAAACTTCTTAAATCAATAATTAAGAATAAACACTTTCTGTAAGGAATTTCCAGTTTGATTTAAAATGTACGAGACTTTTCAGTGTATTTAAGTAATGAATACCAGAATAAGTTTTCCGTTATCCGCATCCAGTCCAGTTAGGATGTTCCGATGTCTACAGTATAAATTGACTTTCTATAAATTGTGAGTAAAGGTCACTCACTCTCACTGTCACTCCTCCGCTCGCAAATCGCGACTTCCACCTCCCTCAAAAACCAAACCGGAATATCGGCTTTAACTTGTTCCAACTGAAATGGCGATGGAAATGGTCAGGAGACAAACTGGTGAGGACGAGGAGAATCCAACTGCGTGCGCTCCAGCTGATTGGAAAGAAACATACGAGATTAGTGTAAGTGGTTTTGATAGATAGATAATAAACAAATGAAATGATAACAAAGGATACTTACATGAGGCCACACAATTAATTGCGTCTTAATTGTTGAACTAATTGGAAATTGGGAGAAGACTGTACGTGGTGATACTACACTCATACCTTTTAGAAAGGTCTTTTGATGACGATGACATGAATGACGAGACGAAGAAGACATAAAATGAGAAAAGAAATCATGAGATGATGATGATTGGCTATCAACACAGTTGTTCTCTGGGGGTGCGACTAAATCATTTTTTTTGTTACAATGAGCAACTTTTTTTTATTTGAATTATTTATTGTTTAAAGAGAATACAAGATATTCCAAGTCTGCGTCAAAAATTTCAATTTTCTGAAAACAAATCAATAGGTCAATAAATAGGAAATAGAACCAATGTTTTAAAAATTAATTCCTGTAGCGCATTAACAGTTAAAATTAAAATAAATCAATCTTGCATGTGCTGTCATGAAACCAGCCAGGAAACATAAATATTAATTTCATTCATTTATTTTAAAATATTCATCAAATCTTCAAAGATCCATCCTTAGGTTTAAGTAGTTCACCCACTTTTTCGCAGACCTTAAATTTCGGCTTCTAAATTGGGTTGTACACAATTTCNTCTAATCATCAGATTAGAAAATGTTTATTAAAATATAATAATAGAATAAATATTATAATTGATTGTTATTAATTATAATAATTCATATTTTGTAAATACTGTATTAGAAATAAGATAGTAATGCGTTAGAGAAACTGAATTTCTTCCAAGGCTTTCCCCGAAGGAATCGTTCCGAGGACTGAGGCTACATTTCCACGTTGTATTGCGATGCTTAGACGTTGTATGAGGAAAGACGTCGCACGAGTTTCACCTGAGATTTCCGAAATTAGGCCACCAATTTCCTTGATTAGGCTAAGGCCCTCATGACCCCACACACCATTTGAATCAATAGAGACAGGAAAGAATATAAAACGCTCCATTAGGAATTCATATCGTTTTTTCTTTGCCAATTCTCCAAGCTTGGAAGCATATCCAGGACCCAAAGCGCTCGAGTGGATGTAAGAGGGCACAAATGTATCTCGACAGGTGAAGTCCCACAGCAAAGGTCTCCCACGTTTCCAGGGCACGAGTGTCAGACCATCAAGACGTTTTCCATCGGAGCATGAACATCCAGCAGGCTCCATTGTGTTAGGAATTTCTGCTGACCTTAGGGCTCTGGAGATAAGGTTGTTGGCGGCAGATTGACGAGACCATCTTCCAGCACTGTTTTTACAAGATAAGCCATGTAATCCATATTCGTCAACGTTACTTCCGCACTGACATTGATGGGGAACAGAAACCCGACATCCCAAAAGAAGAGCGACCGAAATCCGGAAGGATTCATTACTGAGCATCGTTCCTAATTGGGGGGCATGAATGGCGTTCAACCATGCAGTAGAGTGAGGCTGTGAACTTGCAATCAAACGTGCCGGTATCAGAGTTGGCTGAAGATAAAAGATCATCGTATCTCAACTTGACGAGCGGAAGCTCCCATGAAGATTGGATATCAATTGCTTCCGTTGGTGGAATAGAACCGGCAGACAATTTCCACAAGTCCAGAGCTTCGTTGATCGTTTAATCATATGTTGGCAACTGTAGAAGGACGAAATTAAACATGGAGTTGCAGAGTCTTCAGCGTGTCTTAGACCATGTCCTTCCTTTTTAACAGGCAGAGAAGACTATGACCAAGAATCTTCCGTAAACTTACAATTCACAATCTTCTCCAACGTTGACTTAAGTGCTTGATCATAGGCGTTAAGGGAGTCTTTTTGTCTCCAAGAGGGTGAACATCTCAGAAAGTATATCAGGCGAGGAATGGAAACCGATGCTCGTAGTACGTGAAAAGCATTGTGAGATGACACAAAAGACAGGCGTGAGGAGAGAGCTTCGAATTCCTTAGTCTTCAAGCCAAGCACCGAAAGAATCGACTCATCATTAAGAGGTGCCCGTAAGAGGGTGGAGTGTAGTGGGTTAATGAATTGAATTCTAGAGATTATGTTCACAAATGACTGATAGATCTCAGCATGAGATCGTCAGATTTGTTTTCAGGTTCAATTAATACAAAAAAATAGAACTGTACTGAAAATAAATTTTAAAGATTCAACGATTAGTGAAATATTAAATGAAGATTAACGATAAATTAATAACATAATTAGAATAATTTTAATTTTGTATACCATTAATTTATACTTAAACAAAATAATTTTTCTTTTAAATAAGTTCCTAATGTCAATTTCCGATTTTCAAACTATTTAATTTTCAAATGAGAATTATTTTCGCATTTTTACAATATTCAATTTTCAATATTTTGATGTTAGATACTTCCGCACCTCCAGGGGTGCAAGATAAAAGTGGCCCAAATAAGCACCTGTGAATCAACAAATCTTTCCTTGTTTTCAAAAATCTAATAAAAATAAAATTTTCTGTCAAATGCAAGACAGAAAATTAAAAAAACGTGGGAAAGTCAAAATTTAAATCTCACGCACTTTTTGGGTTGAAAAAATTCAGGAGTACAAGACAATGATGGGCAAAATTCCAGTTTTCAACACTGAAATCGTGCTAAAGAACCGCAATAAAAATGAAATTGATTTACATTATTACGATTTCAATTTTCATGATAACGGAAGAAATTTTATAGAAAATGATTAGCACCTGATTAACTAATTAAGAAAATATAAAAAATATATACATCACTTCTACTAACATGGTTAGAAGAGAAGTAAGAGAGGCTTGTCTCTCTTTCTTGACTTTTAAGACCGACCGACACTTCTTTCGTGGTGTCCATCGGTCAAAAGTCTTCTGGTTCTTGATTCCTGCTGCCCGTATCAGTGAACCAACCGGACAGGTCAAGAAGTTGGCACCATGGTCAATATGCTCACATTCGCCAGGAACACAGGACGAGCCTTAGTAGGATGTCACCGAATTCGTTCTTCAAAGAAGGTAAGGTACGGTGTTTTTTCTTATCAAGATCAAATTTTCGCTCAAGGGTCAAGGCATTTGGTGTATGACCTGACCTGAGTCGGTTCCAGAACAGAAGGTGTAAAGTAATTTAGCCAGTGTATCATTGTGCTCTAGATCCATCTAAGCTATTTAAATTCAAGGGGCTTCACAACCTATAAATCAACTGACGTGTTACCAATTCTATCGGCCAGAAGAATTTTAGGAAACGAATTTGCCAAGTTTCACACCACCGCTTTTCGAGAAGCCATCGTTCCATTCAAGCTATCTGACATCGGCGAAGGGATCAAAGAGGTTACTGTCAAGGAATGGTATTTTTTTCAGTTTACAGGTTGTAGCAAAAATTTCCAGTCTTCTCTCCTACACGACATTTTACTATTATAGGTTTGTTAAAGAAGGAGACAAAGTTGCCCAATTTGATCAGATTTGCGAAGTACAAAGTGACAAGGCTTCTGTAACCATAACATCAAGGTTCGACGGGGTAATACGAAAGATTCACTATGCGTTGGATGCTATTGCTTACGTTGGTGCACCACTAGTCGATATAGAACTCGAGGAATCCGAGTCAAGTGTTTCAGGTGTGTTGTCAATACGTATCATATTCGTCCTGATCTTCGTCACACCAGTAATTCTGTCGCTTCTCTACAGATGATCAACAACGAGTTGTCCAAGAAGGGGATGCGATACAGGTTGGTCGATCGGAAGATAGTCTCAGCCTCCCAGACGAACCCGATCGGTCACATAGGACTCTTGCTACACCGGCCGTTCGTCGAATTGCGTCAGAGAATCATGTAAATAATCTGATTTCAACGTATAAGAGCACAATAGATAGCACGCTGTCAAGTTGTCGATGATTCCATTTTGGAATTCCGCAGGTGGACTTAAATGATGTGGTTGGTACTGGTAAGGATGGACGAGTACTTAAAGAAGATATTATGAATTTCGTTGACACAAAATTGTCCGGTGCCGGTCCTAAGAAGGCACCTGCTCAGTTATCCAAGGCTCCAGTGTCAAAAACCCCTTCGCCACCGCCTGCTTCGGAGATGCCATCTAAGACTTTGAAAGCACTTCCTGCTTATACGCCATTACCGGACAAAAAGGAACCTGTCAGGGGTTATGTCAAGGCCATGATCAAATCAATGACGGTTGCTAATGTAAGCCTTACCCATTCAAAACACTTTCGAGCTGCTCATTTTCGTTAGGATTGGATTGCCTTTAGCTTTGACTTCTAATTGTTCGGTTTTTTTTTGTCTAACTCAGGCAATTCCTCATTTTGGCTACTGTGATGAAATCGACTTGTCACAACTCATTCGGTTGCGAAAAGAGTTCAAGCGAGTTGGGGAAGAATATGGTGTCAAGATAACCTATATGCCCTTCTTCCTAAAAGCAGCCTCTCTCGCACTTTATCAATTCCCTATTCTCAATTCTACACTCGACACTGCCAATGATGTCATAATCCTTAAGGTAATTAGTACTTATTGGATCAACTCTACAACTTAAATTATTAACTAATTTAATTTTTTAATTATTTTTTAATTGTTAACCCCAGGGGTCACATAATATTGGCGTAGCAATGGACACAAAACTTGGGTTAATAGTTCCCAATATTAAAAACGTACAAAGTAAAAGTGTCCTAGATATTGCTGAAGAATTAGGGCGACTTCAACAGCTTGGACTGAGCGGAGCCCTTGGTCCAAAGGAACTGACCGGTGGAACGTTTACACTCTCCAATATTGGATCCGTAAGCCAATGTTCAAATTGGTCACTGAAACTTGTTTCTTTAATTAAATTATATACCTCGTTTGGATTATAAATTTCTGAATGTTACGCACTCTTTTAAACGTTTTAGATGTTTGTTATGGATTTTTGTTTTGTTTTATAGATTGGCGGCACTTATGCCAAACCAGTCATTTTACCTCCAGAAGTATGCATCGGAGCATTAGGAAAAGTACAGGTAAACTTAATAAGAATTATTTTTTCTTGTTTCGGAGTCTATTTTTTTTTGAAAATGTTTACGATTTGTTTGTAGACCTTACCGAGATTTGATTCAAGTGGCCAAGTTTATGCCGCTAACATTTTTAACGTAAGCTGGTCGGCCGATCATCGATTAATTGATGGAGCTACAATGGCACGCTTCAGTAATTTGTGGAAGTCTTACCTTGAGAATCCTACATCGATGCTCCTTCATCTAAAGTAAAGAAGTCAGGAGACGCATTCAGCGGTTCCACGCTACTCCATTTTATTGTAATTCAACGCCCTGGGATGGTCTTCAAGAATAGTAGCATTGTTGACTAGGAAGTTGAGCCAGTTATGTTTTAATGTTTGAGAATGACTAGTGTTGACTGTTAATTATTAGGCTAAGCAATGAACTATTTTGATAGTGGTGTTTAATATCTCAGAATTTTATTTTATTTTTGAACAGAAGCAAGAATCTCGGTCATTAACAATAAACAAATGAAAGGTCAGCAAGAGTTACACGGAGTATAATGCGCCTCCTCGTTCGAATTAATTTTCGTTTAAATGGATTTAAACCCTCAAATTAATTTTCTCTCATGTTAATGTATGAGTTTTGAAAAAAATGATTGCGTCTTAATGGCGCCGGGGATGCGGAAGAAAGCCAAGAGTTGACTGACTCATACTCCATGAGCTAACCCTATTTCGAAAATCCAAACAGGGTTCACTACTCCCAAATTACTCGGGGGTATCTACAAAATTGGTTTACTCATTAAAACCCATTTGAGATTTTACACACGTCTGAACTTTGACATGTGCGTGTAAATTTATGTAAATAAATAGTATAAATTTATGATTTTTTCTTGAATACACTATTCTGCTTTAACGACAAAACGAGATGTCTCATCTCGTTTTGGCTACGACTATACTAAAGTTTATGCCCCACTGGAGTCTGGGCAGTTAGTTGAGGTACAGTTCGCTTGATTATTACTACTAAAGCCAAACAAGCCCGTCCTAGATACATTCCAGATTTGGCTGGATACACCAAAAGTAAAATAATCTGTGTGCCAGTATCCATCCCGCCCTAGAAAGGGCTTGTTTGGCTAGTCTAAGTAAATGTCAAATGTCATAGTTTTTTTGGGAAGCT
>JABASL010001082.1:0-12279 GCA_019775825.1 Neanura muscorum | reverse complement strand
AGCTAATATTATCATCAAAGTTCTTAGATATATTGCCCGTATAACATACTTAAAGATGGAGAAGATTGGCGTGTCCACTTGTGTGTGGTTCCCTTGTTAGCCGAATTCAATGACGGCATAAACAAGTCAACCACAAATTACAAGAATTTTCTCTACATTGAAAATTAACATAAGAAATGCCGCAATCAACATCCCGTCTAAATTCCTTTTCAAAAAACATTGTAAAATTCTACAAATTTTAGTTGTTCAAATCTCTGCGAAAGTTACCTCACAAATCTATTATTTTAGCATAATTAGACAAGTGAAAATCAAAAAATAATTCGAGTGGCGTTCATTATAAAAGTTCAACATATTTTACTGTGTTGTTTCTAGCTTCGTAAATCGAATCTAAACTGGAGGATTCAGTAAAAACAAGCTGGAACTCTTATACATACTTCTAAAATAACCCAAAACTAAAACTGGCATAAAACTAATTATGTCTCACACATTTCTAAACCTACAAATTAACAATGCAGGGATAATTCTAAAAACATGTTCCTTCAAAAAGTCGAGTCAAATTACACGCTCTTTGGTTTTTGTTTTATAACTGAAAGCAAGTGGAAATTTAAATGAGGACGACGGTTGTAACAGAAATTTTTTTCAGGTTGTAAGAATTAAGTTTCGACGAAATCGTCAGCGAGATCAGGATTAGGCGATTTTTTAGAAAGTGCCAAAAACAAAATTGTGACTAACAACTTCTAGCTTCTATTCTATCAAGGGAACTTATCTCAAAGAACAAAATGTTGCATTTCCCTGCAGAATAAATAGTTTGTGGCGTTGAATTTGTGTTAAGTTAAAATCCAAAATGATGGCATTCGAAAACGTTTCAACTTTCACAGTTTAAACAACATTATTATCAATAATATTGTTTGTCATAGGTCGAGAGGTCACGAGGGTTGGGTTTAGAATGTGAAAATGATTTTACACCAATTATTGACCCTAAACGTTTTTTACTAACCTCCCCCATTTATTTTAAATCCTACATTACTCAAAGTGGTGTTCATAAAATCAAAACTAAAACTATTCCAAAAGTAAATGTAAATGAAGGGCGTGGAGTTCTCTCACTCTAGTTTTATTTTTCTTTTGTTTCTTTCAAACCCTTTGTCAGTGAGGAGTTCTTTTATATTCCTACAAAATCAACTCTATTTACACAACAAACTTCCTACATCCTTATTTCTTCCACACAAAAACATCTCGAAAAAAGACAACACAAAAGAAAAAGACGAAACAATTCCACAAATTACTTTTTCTTACCCTCTTGAATTCTTGGATAGTACAGATGAAGAAGGGCAAGTCTGCTCGTTGACTCTCAATGTAAACGGAATCTGTAAGGATACAAAAAGATGACATTAAAATCATAGTCAACAATTCCTTTTTTATCCAAATAAAAATATCTTCGTGGGCTAGAGGTCCATTTTGTTCAAGAGCAGTCAGTGCTTCTCTCTACTCGGTTCAAATCAGCGCTTACAGCTCTTTTAGAATTCTCTGAAAGGAAACGAAGCAGTGAAGAAAAGAAGGCTTAAATCCTTATCCTACTCAGACACACACACCACACACCTTCAGCTCCACTTCCCTCTGATCTCACTTTCCAACCACTTAGAATTGAGCAGCGATCAATAAAAAATGCATAACAATTTCACTACTTTCCGCCACTTTTAGAACAACAACAGAACAAAACTACTAAAAAACTAGGAGGTTATTCTAACAGTTGCACCAGCCAGCAGACTCAAAAATCACTGTGCATAGCACCAGATACTTTACGTAATCGTTGCGGCAGCGGAGAATCTGGTTTAGAAAAATGGGTGCTCGTTCTAGGGTCGAAAGGCAGAGATACAAAGTAATTATACACCGCAAGTTGAGGGACCAAAAGTGCAAATAATGGAGAAAAATTACCCAAAAAAATTTCTTACATAGAAGTAAGTAACTACTCAACTCAACCTTCAATTAATTATTAGAAAAATAAGTTCTCCCACAATGGAAAAAAAATAAGTAGTACAATAAACCAACTGCTAAACTTCGCAGTCTGATTGTGTCTGGAGTATAACAAGCACAAATAGTAGTAGCAGCTGCTGTTCACAGTTCAAGTAATCAAAACCAGAACAGCTTTTTAGACTTTAATTTCATTCTCACCTCTTTCCTACTAAAGTACAATGAAAAACGCTAATTGTAAAAATGTACAAATCAATTAGGGAACAAAAAATTCTACACAATCAAGTCACGTCCAAATGCTCATCCATTATAACACCAATCTAAAAAAAAATCTAGGCTTTATGAAACAATTAACAGCACTCAATTCTTGCAACATTAATTTACTATAAAAAAAAAACAACAACTGGAAATGCTCTATTTTAATTTTAAACAGGATTTCTAATAAAAGGAATAATCAGTCCAGTAATAAATCTTTTCGCAAGGGTTCAACGCCAGTATGAATTTTGTAGAATTTTAGGCACGGTAGAGCCCTGTTAACGATTGTTAGGTTAGAAGAGTAATCAGAAGAGTTTGAGAATGAGAAAATCGGTTCATACTGCAGCAGATATTGAAGAACAGAAAATGTATTTTATGAAATTAAAAAATTTAGCTAAATAATCTTTCGAAATTTAGTTACATGTTAATCTTTCGAAATTTTGCAAAACTTACACAGCGAAACGAAATATTTTCCCAGTTTGGCTCCCTGGTTGATTCACAATAATTACGAGAAAATGTTCGTTGGAAATAAAAAAAAAGAAAATTTAGTCAACACAAATTTTGTGAATTTGTCATACTTTTTATGAGCAGGAAACGTTATGAATTTTGTAGCAAATATTCGCTAATAGTTTCGTTCGGAAATAATCCTAAGAATTATAAGTTTCGCTAAGGAATTTCCGAACACCGAAATCCGGTTTCAGAGTTTGGTTACGCTGCAATGTTTTACTTGCAACTAATTTTAAAATTTCAAAAGCTTACACATAAAGTTAAACTCTATTAATAAAAACCTCACAAAATCTGAACAAAATTATAGTTACTAATTTGAATTAGTAACTACAATAATTGTAGTTAACAGAAATTGTAGAACAGAAATTATTTCTGTTCTGTAACATTACTTATCTACTACTCCCTATTCCTCCTCAGTTGTGTAAGTCATCATCCACACTACCGGGGAGACTTTGATCTCATATAAAATCAAAACAGATGTCTCCTCTACCCGTTTTTTAAAAGGTAACGGAACAAAAGACTCTCAAAAGTATTTCAAAAAAGTAAAGAAATGGTTCGCTTTCCCTTCAACATTCAACCACCGTCACTTTAACTTCTTTTATTTTTTATTCCATGCCCAATCACATCCAATATCAGAGAGAATGACGACAACAAAAGAAGTCGGTTCCTAGAAGAGGCAGAGAGACAGACAAAACATAAAAATAGCTCCTTGACTTTGCCCTTCTGCCTTCAGCACTTTCTCTTCCACTTTGGAAGCCATTGAGGAACGAAATGATGAAAGTGTGAGTGAGACGAGGAGAAAGCGCCCAGAAAAGTGTCGGTTGATTGAATTGCGATCTCAATCATCATAATTTCACCTTATCACTACCCTTACTTCCTGCCATCCTCGGCTTCTTCTCAATTCCATGTTTTTGTTTTCAGTAGTAAATCAGGGCAGCGATTAGTTTAACAATTTTAGAAATAACAGCAAATCCTAATCCTGAAATTTTAACCTGAAGTTCTCTATTTTGTACCAAAACAATTTTTCACGCTAGAAAAGTTGCTGCGCGATTATTCGCGAAGCTCCCCTTGTCATTCAGTAAAGGGTCTGGCTTCTGGTAAGCACCGATTCACGGATTCAAGCTTCCAATGCATCAGAATCAGTATTACAAATATTATCTTCCTAAACAAAATAATAATTTTCTGCGCGTATTCTGGCATAACCTAAACGCCAGCTGAAATTTTTTTGTTTCATACCTCGGTTTTAGGACCTGGTTTTTCGTAGGTATTTGAGGTTTTAGGATTTCATCCATGCACTTGGGTTAGGAATGCTGGTCTTAAGAATTTTTTGAACGTTGGATCAATGCTTTTGTTTTGCACTTTGGTATGGGTAATATTTTTGATTTTCGTTGCAGGTTAAATTTTGTGTTGTATTACACGGGGTATCACATTGTAAAGGTAGGGTTGTTGTAAAATCAATGAGTAAAGCAAGCTTGTAAGAATACAAGCTTCCTGAAAAGTGCATAGGAAGTATAGTCCTATTAGGAAGATGGGAAAGGAGAGGAGCAGACTGACTGTAGTTACATAAAAGACATGATTGGATTCCGTCTATTACACCAAAAGGAGTAAACTCCGCTTTCTCCCCTCTTACTTTCTCCCAAAAAGAACATTATTACGCTTACACGACTCTACTGCAGACCTCACCCGACAAAAAAAGGAAGACTCAAAAAAGGAGCGGAGAAATAACCTAGCCACTTTCTTTTTCTAAAGCAACACACTCCAGAATTCCCTACAACTGAATACAACAGTGAAAAAGGCGAAGAAGACGAGGACGAGTTTAAAAATAGTACTAGAAAGTAAAAAGTCTCAGCTCTCTTTCTTGTCAGAGAGACAGAAAACCCAAACTCTGAGAAAATTTTCAAACAAATTACGGAAATAGGAATCTCATAAAGGAAACACAGAGAGGAGAGAGAGAGAGAAAATGGAGAAAAGAAAACCATAAACATAAACACCTTTCCTTTTCAATTACTGAATCACGATACACAAATCATTTCTAAGAAGGCTAAATTACAATTCTAATAATAAAAACGTCAGACAACAGAAAAATCTATACCAAACAAATTGTTTATAAACCTTGTATAACATAAATTCGCAGCTATTTTAACAAAAAGTTTTCCTGTTAATAAGTTATTGTTTTAATTGTTTACAATACCAAGAAAAAAACTACAACAATAACACGCTTACTATAATACACAAAGCAATCATTATTAAAAAAAAAAAAGACGATTGCATTTTCTGTTCCCCTAATATTTACTCTCAGTATCAAGACAAGACGCCATTCAAAACTTATTTTAAATATCACAAATTTCGTGAATAACATATTTAAAAGATATCAATCATCATCAATGGTTGAGTTATGCATATTTCTCGTTATTTTCTTTATAAATTTCGTTTGTATATAGAATTTTTCTAATTGAGAAAGTTTGCGAAGTAAAAACGATTTAAAATATATTCCAATACCACAAGAATTTATTCTCTCAATGTTAATTGCCATTTGATTGTTTATTTTTCCGGTTTTCGTAAATGGTGTTATTGGGCATCTGCCAAAACTTCATAAAACATAAAGCGTAGGATGGAATTTTTAGTTTGCAATTTTTCGTTTCACTTTTCTTGACTAATTTACAAATATTTTGACAAATTTAAACACTTTTTCTTAAAAAATATGTAACTAAAAAATTCATTTACGCTCTCTGTTAATTTCCTTCTGATTGGTGACATTTCCCTTTTTTCATTTATCGTTACAGTAAATTCCGTATGCTGGAAATGTGCCAAAAATTTATATTTCCGCGTCGTGTGCCTAAACTTTATGAAACGAATCTCTGGTCTCAATTAGAAGCTCTAATTAAGAACTCGAAGATCACTTTACAATGTGACAGGTTACAAAATTCAATCTTTTTGTTCGTTGGCTATGAACTTAAGTAGAAGCCTACGTTACATTTTTCTTCTCTTTACATTTGGAATTAGGTCTGACCCCCTCCTTGTCAGGTGTCAAATTGTGCGAAGAGATTGGACAAAGTGTGAAGTGTGATGTGTTTGTTATTTGCAAATTGTAATTGGGCTCGTCTCTCTTTTTCTACTTACGGAAGGAAGGAAGGAAGAAGTTAGAGAATGTAATAGTGTGTCAAATTGAGTAATTCCTTTCCACCTTCTTTACACTTTCCTACGTTACATTGTGACTCTTCTAACATTCTACGTTCCTCACTCTGATTCTAGCAGCTCTTTCCAGCCATTCAGCCATTCAGCTCCAAATGGAACGAACAACAAGGTCTGGCTCAGACCCGCTCAGACCAAGGTTTTCACATCTTAGGGCAACGGGAAATGGAAAGTCCCCCCTCATGGCTTTTCTTCCTACCAGCTTTAGCCCTGCTCTAGCCAAAGAATACTGTACCAGGCTCCACGGTATTCACAAAAAAAAGTATCCAGCATCCAGCAATGTCTAACATCTCCCCCATTTCTACTCTTCCATCTCCCAAATTCAAAATACAGTCAGCCTTTACCAGTAGTAGATTCAGTTGAATTAATAGGAAATCCTAGCCAGGAAACTACTAAACTTATGTATCCTTTCTCCCTACTCATTTACACAAATATCAAATCCATTTTCTAGAGACAATAAATTATTATAAAATATCACAACGTATTGGCAATTCTAAGCATTGCAAAAATTCTTGGTAATCTTGATAAAATAAATAGATTACAATTACTACAAATACTCGGAACCAAACATATTCTGCAGAACTTACAAACGTTCTAGGAAAGAATCAAGACTTAACATTTCTCTTCCGGCCAACACAAAATCACAAATGGCGTCAAACTCACACCGAAAACTTGACCAAAAGTTTATAAAGTTTGTACTATAAGGGACGATAATCTAAACGTAATCGATAAGTTTGGGGGTCTCTGAAAAGTAGTTCTGAGTAGGGTTAGTTAGTAGGTCCTAACTTTATAATTAGTCGATTTTGGGTCTTTGTTTTACTAAAAAATGAGTTTAATTTTTTTTTTAAACCATTTTAACTAAACCGAAAGGCAACAAGCATAACAATTAAATCGAGCGGATGAACCATAAACTAAACACAATGGAATCAAATAATTAAAAACTTACAGTTTCCAATCCAAATTTTAAATTGGAATTGGAAATCATTTTAAATCGAATTGAACATTTTTATCAAAATTTTTTAACTATTTGGAAAACCCCAGAAAAATTGACATGTCTAGGAATTACGTCAACGTCAAATATGGCAACCCTCAGTATTGAGTCCTCATGCCAATTTCCATCATTTTAATTTCCATTTTTAAAAATTTAAAATTTTGTGTTTTAAAATTGTGAGTTTAGAATTTGAAATTCACAATAATTAGGGGCAAACTTTCGATTAATTGTACTAGTTATACAAGGACGAAACTATTGGAACTGTAAAATCCGAAAATTGAAATATGTGGGTTTGGAAGACTAAACTTTTTTGTTCTAAAAGTTAAGACACACCTCACATCCTCCAAATTTTTAAAAATACCAACTTCATCCAGGTATAAAATTTTATTAAGAAAAGTTTTTTTTTCTTCTCTTACCTCCAGGACGATATTCGGCTCCCCCGTCTGTATAGCAAACGTACTTGGTATAATTTCCACTTAAGTCTCTCCAAGCTCTTCCACGTACTGGCCCTTTCTTTCCCGTCACTGGAATTACAACTTCCTCAACCACTTCATCTTCCAAAATGTTTGGCAAATTAGAAGTTCCCAACGGTGTTCCACTTTTCACTTTTCCACCACTACCACTACCACAATTTGCAGAAGCAGCAACTACGGCTGCCACCGTTGCCGATACAGTGTCACTCTCCGCAATAAGTTCTACCTGTAACTTTCGTTTTTCATCCAACGCTTGTTTTAGTTTTTGTGCGGCAGTAGCAAGGCGCCCTGACCCCTTTCCCACACTTCTACTATTACCACTGGATCCTTTTCCGGGTGGTGTCACTGCCAACTTTCCTGAATCTCCCTTTGTTTTTGTACTTCCCACAGATTGGTTATTTCCATTTTGATTTCCTGTTCCAGAACCACCATTATTTACTCCGTCTGCAGTCACTGAAGTCATTATTCCGGGCAGGTGGGGCTGGTGGCCGTTTCTTGGTGGTTGTTTCTTTAGTGGAAGAAGCAAGAAGACGGTAGTTGAGTTGGTGCATTTATGTCAATCGTCACTATTCGGCTCTCTGGTATCCAAATTACGAATTCAATTTTGAAAAAAAAAGTCTAGTAAATAAAAATCTGGCTCGTGACAAGGCGTTCGTGACCTTCGGGTTGAAAGGATCCGTGAGATCGATCCCTTAAGGGTTCTGCCAATTCGTCAATGAGTCTTTTCTCTCTACGCTCCACTTCCACTTAATTTCTTCCTTCACTTTGTCCTTGCCAGGGTTTCGTTTCTTGTTGGCCTGGGCCTATTTGAAAAGTCCGTTAATGCTGGTGTTTCCTTATGTTATTTGTGGTTCAACGGAAGTGGAAGTTCACTTGAGGAAAAGGCATAGATCTTCTAACTTTATTTTTTGTGATACTATCCTAACTGCCCTTGCCAGTGAATAGTGGAATAGAGCTAGAGATGTAGAGAAAGAAGAAAAAACGTCTCTTCTATTCTTGTATTTTTTTCCGTTTCATTTCATTCCACTTTTCTTCTCTAGATTTTCAGCACCACCACTCACTATACTCTCCACCGCTTCAGCTTTTCTCAGAACTTGTTCCTACACTGTAGATTCTAGATTCTCTTCTTCTAGTTTGCTAGATTCTAGGTTCCTTCCAAAGTCAAAACTAAAAGAGAAAACTTGGTTTGGAGAGAATTCTTCTTTTGCTTCCAAAAGACTTTTTTCTTCTTCCTTCTGGCGTGTTCAAAATGTCAAGCGCCTTCTTCACTTTCCCTTCTTCTTCTTTCCAAATATGCGCGTCCTCGGCTCCTCTATGGAAATAAAAACAAATCATCGGTTAGATTAACTCTGACATCACTTTACCACCAGAATAACAAAATATAACAGAAAAACATTACAAACTCTCAACAGTCAGTCCACAAATAACACAATACCCCCACCGTACGCAGAAAACTACAATAAATAAAAACAAATCATCGGTTAGATTAACTCTGACATCACTTTACCACCAGAATAACAAAATATAACAGAAAAACATTACAAACTCTCAACAGTCAGTCCACAAATAACACAATACCTACACTGTACGCAGAAAACTACAAAACAACTTTGTAAACTTTTACTATAAGACAAGGTACTACAATCTTAATCTCAAAATCGCTTCAATTCTCACCCTAATCGTCATCTCATCACAATCACAGCATTTAAAAGTGGATAAGCCAGAAAAATTCTCACAAATGACAGGATAGGATTAAAGCGTTCAAAACACATTTTCCCTCCCAATCGATCAATTTCCATACAAACTCGAAAAACTGCTGCGTTATGTTACGAACGTCAATTCATCTCTACTAACTTTTTAACTTATTTTCCTTCAAGTGCAACTCTAAATCAGCATACAGGAAATAACGGTTTGGCGAAAACCAGAAATTTTGAATTGAGAACTATTAGACTTGAGAAGTATTACATAAACACGCTTGCGCTGCAACGAATTTTTAACGAATATTCTTACAATGAAAAACTAGTAATATCGTAAAAAACTGAACGGTCAACTCGAAACAGCACATAGTCCAGAACCCACAAATTGGGTGCCATTTGAATAGAAAAAATTCTTCTGGGACAGAATAAAATCGAGGTAGCTTTCTGATTGATCGGGTGTTACAGGATGGGTCAAAATTTTAAGTTAAGTTTAAGTACGTTTACGCAAAGGTAAAGATAATAACGCCTAGAATTTTTTTTGGATTGCTTTCTCCGTTCAAATATCTCCCAAAAAATTTCTCTAATCCATTATTTATTTGTCCCATAGTGAAAGCATTATTGAAGTTCAAAAAGGAGATAAAGTGATAATTCTAAAGACTTGGTCTCTTTCTCTCTTCTCCTCTTCTCTAGGGTGGGTGATGATAATAATAAAATTGTCTTAAGCCAAACACCATGCGCTGCTCCTTTTCCTTTTTCAGTTTAGAATTAGATTGCTCCTGGGCTTGAGTTTGGAACTTGGTTTTGGAAGATGTGAAATTTTGTTGGCTGGGGATCTCGTTCTCTTCGTCTTTTTCCATTGTCTTCTTCCTTCAGGACCACGAAGATCTCTTCCCCTTCTTCCTTCCTCCTTATGCTTCGTCTTCTTCTTCTATACGAAATCAGCCTCCACGGACAGATCCATCGGAAGGAAGATTTGAGAAAAGTAAAACCATTTATATTCTCTACCACTACCAACCACCGTCAAACTCAGTCCCAGGAATTAACACAGCAGAAACAGTTAGACCACAAAAACCCTCAACACATTACACAAGGCAAAGCTTTCCATACACATACAACATCTATCCTTTACATCCACACAGGCAGGGAAGACTGAATTTCAAAAGAGACCAAAATTCCCAGCGTCAGCATTAACCTCCCCAGTCGAATACACAGTTTCTTCAGTCACCCTCACTCAAAACAAAGGGAACTCAGAAAACAATAGAACAATTCTACACTCTCCTCAATTCACTCACTCTCCTCTCATTCAACTCCAAAGAAATTAATATGAACATAAGCCTTTTCAAACAAGCTCAAACAAAATTTAGAAGATAAAAAATCTCATAGATCGGAAGTAAACTCTTTACATTCCAAAGCCTTCAAATCCCCATTCAATTTTCTTTCTCTAATTCCAAATGCTTGTAATAGAAACTCCAGCACGCCTACAGATGGAAATGGCACGCAATTATTAAAATAAAGTACTTAATAGCAACACAAATTAATTTTTAAAAATTAATAAAAAATATTAAATACCCTAGACAGTAATAAATTCAAATATTTAACCACAAACTCGAAACGGCTCTAATTGTAAGATAGATAACAGCCCAGGAAACTCGTACAGACTGCAACCAATTCAGCAACTTAATCCTACTCTTGAAAAGTAAGAAAACTATTAGTTAAAAAGTAATTAAAGAGTCAACGCCTTTAAATCCTAATCCGCCTTGGCTGTTTTGAAAACTTCCAAAAACTGAACGGAAATGATGAAACAATGAGTCATACAAATCTCAGAAACTTTTCTCCAAAAAGAATAAACCTCAAGGATTCACAGCAATAAAAGCGAAAACAAAAATCTCAAAAGGAACAGCAAAGGAACCTGTCGAAACCTAACATTAAACATAACCCAGCCCTAACCTAAACCTAACCCAAACCTAAATCTTTCGAAAAACCCTAATTAAAATCTCTAAACAACGCCAACCCAAGGTTTCATCTTTTCAAACTGTTCTAAAATCCCCTCCTCTGAATCCTCTGAATCAAAATTTCATATTTTCCAACCCAAGAATGGTTCTCGTGGTCCTAGAAATTTCAAACATTGTGTCAGCCCTCCACAACCCGTTACATTAAATTTTTTCTATGAAATGAAAAGGTTCAACTCCAGTTGAACAATACAACGCCAACCCAAGGTTTCATCTTTTCAAACTGTTCTAAAATCCAAAATTTCATTTTTCCAACCCAAGAATGGTTCTCGTGGTCCTAGAAATTACAAACATTGTGTCAGCCCTCAACAACCCGTTACATTAAAAATTTTTTTTCTATGAAATGAAAAGGTTTAACTCCAGTTGAACAACCAACCAAAAATTATTTTCATTTCCGGGTTCCAACCGTAGAATCGATACGTATTTTTTTTTTTAGCTGCCAAATACGAATTTTTTTTTAACAGATTTTGATTGCATTAGTAGGATACCAATCAAACCCAAAAATTATTTTCTTTGAGTTCTAAATCTTTTGAATGTAATAGAACATTGTAATTATTCGATATCAAAAACGATTTACAAGGAGAGGTTGTCACCGACGTTCCGACTGCCGCCATACGATATTCTTTACCTTTAAAAATAACGTAGAGTTTATTTTATGCTAGACTTTTATTTTTCACAACTTAGAATAGATTTGCAAATCGAGGTTAAAATTTTGTACTCTGTGTTGACCTCTCCTTACGTGGTGTGGCACACACGTGTAAATTTTGGTAAACAATCCAAGCCGACTCATTCTACCCATTATTTCTCCAGTCGTGCACGTAAGACTCATAAATGTTATTTGCAAGTCCACGTAAAAAAGAGAATTAAAAATTTTTTTTCCAAATTCAATTGACTTCACACGTCAAAAAGTTTGAGTTAAAAGGAATTCCGAATTCCGTCTCATACGTTCCGAGTTAAGAACTTTTGATAATCGTTTCCTGGAGAAGCAACTTAGAAGAAAATTGCCTGAAAGCGAAAGCTTTACATACAAAGTTTGTGGTAATTTTTGAACATTTACCAATATCAGTCTCCAAAATTTCCAAAACCGACATTTAAAAAAAATTTCAAAACAAACAAAAATTTCGATAATTACGATTACAATCAGGCCCGTTAAGAGAAATCAGTCGCCAACCTGAGGCTTTTTACGA
>JABASL010001081.1:0-12284 GCA_019775825.1 Neanura muscorum | reverse complement strand
TTGGATTGAAAAGTTTCAAAAATTCGCTGAAAAGTGCCAAAATTTGCGTATCAAGCGGCCATCAGTCAGGTAATCTCAAAACCTTGATGTAAAAAAGGCAAATTTTGTTGAAAAGCTCCTAAAGTTTAGTTCGAAAATTTATAAAAAAAAAAAAATTGATCCGTAATTAAATGTGATAAAAATGTGTGCTTAAATTTTGGGTGAAAGCAAGTAAATTTGGTTGTACGTATAATGTTCGTATAATGTTCATGGTTGAAATGTTCCAAAATAATTTGGTCGCAAAAGCTCAAAATATTTGTTAAAGTGTACTAATTTTTTTTTTAAATTCCCATTTTTTTTGCCCCTATGAAGTTGTTATGATGACCCCAAAATGAGAATTTTTTTTTTCGAAATTGTGAATTTAGTGAAAGTACAAAATTGAAGGTCATTTGAAATTTGGGTCACTGTATTTGCAGGCTTTGGCATAACGACACTGGATTAATTGAGCACTTGTCTTCCTTTTTTTGCTGGAGCACAGACGCTTTTCGATGATCTCATAATCATAACTATTAAATGGGAAATCGAGGGAAGGGCTGTTCAAGAACGCTGAATCGCTTCTGCTAGAGATGACTCAACTTTTCATTGGATTTAGAAATGAATCCACTAAATAGGCTTAATTAAATTCCATCCCAGTTCACGCAAGGACACAATTTGATTAGCTACAACGCTACCTCCAGGCTCTTTCACCTGTTTAACATATTACTCCTCAAAATTTAAATTACCCTCCGAAACCAATATTCAATTATTACCGCTCTTACATTAATTAAACCTTATAATTACCAAGGCTGGGCCTACACTCCACATCCAAAGGTCAAATGTCATGGCAGTCCCTCTGGGATATTAAATTACACTCGGCAATTCACACAACTCCCGGAGTATTCATCCCAATTTTTCGCGAATTTTTTTTAATTCGAAACGTTAAGAGATAAACTATTTATACTCCTCTTTATTCCTCGCAAATATTTTCTAGGTAGGATTTAGCCATACTCGTTATGGCACGAATTTTAGGATTTAAACAGGGTTAAGCGAATTATACTCGTAGTTAATTTTTCGTAGCCTTAGGTCCGTTTTCAGCCACATTAAGCCAAGGCTAAGCACATTCGATGAATCCCCTAGCTTCCATCTATTTTGCCAAGGGTAGTTTTCATATAGAGAATTTCCTTGGTATATTTTTTTTTATTCGAAACTTTAAGAGATAAACTATTTATACTCCTCTCTATTCCTCGCAAATATTTTCTAGGTAGGATTTAGCCATACTCGTTATGGCACGAATTTTAGGATTTAAACAGGGCTAAGCGAATTATATTCGTAGTTAATTTTTCGTAGCCTTCCATCTATTTTGCCAAGGGTAGTTTTCATATAGAGAATTTCCTTGGTATATTTCAAACTAACCAAACAAGCCCGTCCTAGGACGGGCCGGATACAGTGTAAATTAATTGGTGTGCCTTTCATCCCGTCCGAGAAAGGGCTTGTTTGGCTAGTTTGAAATAAGGGTCAAAATTCATGTGGGTTTTTCGGTAAAGGTGGCTCGCTCCCCCCTTTGAGACCCCGCGATTTTAGTGGTTCAGCATATGGGGTGTATCGTATTGGTTGGGTAGGGGACGCGGTTTTTACGGAGTTTTCTTTGAAAATTTTGGGAATATGCGAATGAGTTTTTTGCTCCGTCCATTTTCTTCCCTTAGTGAGAGAAGTGGAATTTGGACTTTACCACCATCACAGCAACCGCCGCCTCTACCAACTCGCTTTTATATATAGTAATTTTTATTCACATAATTTTCAAACTAGAGCATTGAAATTTTTCCCCTGCCAGTTATATTTTCACTGATATTTTTTGGATCAAATGAAAACTTTCTTCAGGATGGTATTCCGTTTCTAGAGTTGTTAAAAATGTTTCTGTATGTTCATGAAAATGCATCGTTATCATGTGTCATGGTTGAGATGCTTGTCACCTAGGATGTCGTGGAAATTGCATGATGAAATGGGCGGAAAGTGTATGATTTGAAAATTTGGTGATGTAGTGATGTGAATTTGGTTGTAATTGAGGAATAGCTGGAAGAACTAGGAAAATAGTTGGAATGAAGGAAAGCGACATTTGATGTCGCCGCCGCCAAAGCATCTCTGTCTTCATTTCCTTCCACTTTCTCTTTCTCCTAAATTTAAGCCTTATGAATAAAAGTCTTGTCTGCAAATGAGGAGCATGAGCTACTAGGATGGAGGGGGGGGGGGCAGACGGGAATGGGGAGTACACGTGAGGAGGGCGGATAGAGATGATCTTGTTGCGATGGAGGCTGTAGAGTAGGGACGGAAAAGGAAGTTATTACAATTTGCATTTACAATTCTCCTTTTACTAACAACTACCAAAGAATCCCCGCCAAAAAATGAATTTTGAATCAAGAACATTCTTCTACTGACGCCATATTTTATAGTGCTATGGGGTAATAGTACACAATGCCTCATAATCCATAAGAACTTCCTTATGACATTTTGTAGCAGTTCCACAATGCAACTGAACACAAAACCCATAAGCAAGGATTTTGACACTTTGTGGTTAAAATTTTCTCTTGGGAGTTCACACGCAAAAAGTCAAATTCTAAACCTAAACCTGAAAACTAAAAGTTAGAGCCGAGAGAATTTAAATTGTTGTCACGGCAACCACGTTTTTTGAAGAAAGCAGGAGGAAAGTTAAACTTACCTACAGTGCCTTTTAAAATTTTTGCCCAACTTTCTCCACTTTCTTTTTTCAGATCAATTTTCTGGGCAAGTGGTAATAAAATATTTGGATCTGAGAAACTTGATCGCTTAGATAAGCGTCCACAACGAGAAATATTGTAGATCTAAATATTTAATTACAGCTTGTTCAAAAATTTGATTTAAAAAAAAAAGGCGAAAGCGGAGAAAGTTGTACAAATATTTTAAAGTGGCACTGTATTTGTTTTAAACCACAGAAAACATACAAAACTTGTTTAAACAACTTAAAACAACCTAAATGTTCCGCCCGGAGACATGTTAAAAAGTCCAAAAGTAGTGTCATAATTCCTTGAAAATAAAGGGACTTTCATTTCATTCAAACTCAACTTATTGTACAAAGTGTTTCAATAAAAATTCATCTTGCGCTTTTTATTTTCATAACTTTCTAATTTTATGTAAAACTTACATGCGCCACAAAGTAAATAAAAACGTTCCAAAAAATCTGTTCCCTAAGTCGAAATCTTTGAATTTGACCTCCCATGACCCCTGTAACGTATTCCCGCAAACAGATTTGAAAATAAGTGAATCGGTTTTTATTTTTGCTAATCTCACCAAGAATCGTCTCTCCTCCTGGTTCCGCTATAACTCTCGAACGATGCTAGGTCAGATTTGCGAATTTCAAATTGGCAAATTCAAACCTGTAACATAATTTTAACCTAACCCTAGACCTAAAACCTGGACCTAACCTAACTTAATCAAGCTAACCTAACCTAGAGTTAGCCTAACCACATCTAACATAATCTACAACAAGATGTAGCTAAAGTAGGGATTTCTCAATGTCGTTTTTTTTCCAGGTTAACCTAACCTAACCCGAACCTAAACCTAAACGTAGCACAAGACCTAAAACCATAATCAAACTAAACAAACATAACCCTAGGGCTAGCCTAACCACATTTAACGTAATATCATGATGTAACTAAACTAGCGATTTGTGAATGAGGTTTTTGTCAATCTGTCGGACGCCCGGACAGACAGACGGAGTGTTTCCATAAAGTGTGTGGAAAAAGGGCCTTAGAAAGTGGTCAACTTTAGGTGGCTGTATTATTTTGTGGAGTGTGTTTACAAAGTAGATTTTTTTTAAACGATTTTTTGCGTGTTTTTTCGTCCGCGTATATTTTTGAATTGAGGTTTACATGTAGTTGAAGTGCTTTCTCTTTTTCAGTGTAGTACTACTTCACTTGTCTATTCAAATGACGCTGCGCTTCTCTAAAATTCTGGTCCTCCTGGAATTCTAGCAACTTTCTCCTAGGATCTTAGGATCGATACAACTCCAGCCTATCAACTTGAGCAGTCTACAAAAAATATATAAGAGGAAATATACAAAGTTTGGAACTTTATACAATACTACAAGGACCAAACATCAGGAATCATGAATCCTGGCAAGGGGAAAATAATTCACAGATTTTAAAATTTCAAAACTAATTTAATGTTCAAATCACAAAATGGCCACGACCAAAACCATAATTTACTTGTTTAAAATTTTTAGAACAAAAAAGAAGGAGCAAGAATTTAAGTTTCCCAACTTGTAAGATTCAAAATTTCCTTCCAAAAAAATCAATTTTGGAAGCAGTTCACGTCGTGGGATGATGTTAGGGTTTCTAGAGCAATTCAGCGATTCGGTGACTGATCATCGCTGATTTCCTTTTTCTATTTCCTGAGAACCAACAAGAAACGCTGGTGAATCGATTTGGAACATGCTGTTGGCAGCAAATGATTTCCAGCTTCAAAGCGAAGTTGAACCTGGAGGGAAGCAAGCCTCCAGCAAAATTCGGCGATTCAGTTACTAACTGCTGATTTCCATTTCCCATTTCAGCAAATCCTCGTCACACGGTACAATCAACCAGAAACGCTGCCAGGATGGATTTCGTGCTGTTAACAAATTTTTTTTTAAAAAATCGTGCTTCCCGCAATTTTTTAACACCCTCGCTTCTTAGGATTTTTGGTGAACCACAATTACGCAAAATTCTATTTACAAAGGCCCAAAATCAAGACTATGACAAAATCGCGATTGCATATAATTGAAATAAAGGCAGAAAGTAAAAAATTCCATGCACACTTATGTGCAAAATATAAAATTTAAGTAGCACAAATGTGCAAAATATAAAATTTAAGTACCAGAAATGCGTAAAATGTGAAAGTTAATCCATACCAGTGACCGGCATATGAAATTTCATATAACGTTTAAATCCCATAAATGTGCAAATTGCGACATCTTAGTCCCAAAAATTCGCAAAAATGTGACATTAATGAATCAATAATTTGCAAATTGTGACATTCTAGTCCCACAAATTCGCAAAATGTGACATCAATGAACGAATAATGCAAACTCTGACATTCAAGTCCCAAAAATTTGCAGGATATGACATTAATGAACTAATAATGTGAAAATTGTGAGATTCAAGTCCCAAAATGTGAAGCCTACAAGTGCAAAGCTTGCTGAACTGCGCTAAAACCGTTAGATTTGCAAAATTAAATATAAAAATGTGCGCTAAAATTTCAATTTTGAGAATAAATAAATTTTGAACGGAACGCTCGTAATTAAATTTTCCCGCTCAGGCTTTTAATATCCTTCATCATACTCATATATATCAATGATGAGACTCTGAGTAATTGAATAATTGAGAGACGTAATTTATACCTCTCCTCTCACATATTTTTAAATATATCTCTTCAATTAAATAAAATTAACCAGGTAGTTAATTAAGTCATTATTAACTTATAACATTCAAATTTAGGGATTTACTCCCGCCCCCATTTCATTTTACTTTTCCTCCATTCCCTCAAAATTAATTTTAACTAACTTAGCACTAGCATTTAATACAATTTAGCATTACTTTAATCCTAATTAAGAATAATCATTAGCCAATAAATAACTGTTGCGTTTCTGATTTCAATTAAGTCTACGCACCCCTTCATGCCGCACCATTTTTTTTAAACCCGCCGCTCTATTCAAAAGTCTGTGCACAAGTTTTACAAACTGGGAAATTGTACACATTGTACACATTGTACACACGCGATTTTTCGTACACATCTAATAGGATCTCAAGAATAATATTTAACACTGGGTATTGAGTTGGGTGATGGGGATTCGGGTGGGAAGAAATGTTAATTAAGTATAATTAAAAGCCTAATTAAATACAACCTTCCCTAAATTATGCAAATAAGGAAGGGCTCTCGAGTCTCACGGAGACGACTACTTACTCGTAATTCTTGGGACCCTAGGTTTTTATCTATTTTGTTAAGAATACTTGGGCGCAGACGCAAATCAGCGCTTTTGTGCGCAGGCGCAAACTGCTGCAGTCACTTTTGCCGCAACATCACAACAAGGGTTGATTTTGAGAGGTAGTGAATAGGGGTTCAAGGGACGAGAAACAGCTTAAATAGCAGTAAGGTCGGTGGTCAAATGGGGCGGGTGCCATTCGGCTATATTCGGTTTTGCTCGGATCGGTGCAGTTTGCTGGAATTAAAGCTCAACGTTGTTTTACTCGTATTCGTTGTTAATAATTCAAATTATGATTACTTTAATTGTCGAATTTAATTGAAGAAACGGAAACACTGGAAACGTTTTCTGTTTTTAACTTGCCAGTTCCACTTCTTTAATTTTAAAATTTTGAAATTAAAAAAGGCGGAAATTCTCTCACCTTTTTTTTCCAACGCAGTTTTAATCTTCTGCAACAGGAAAACTTACTAAAAGTTCTTTAAGCTCCGAATTCCGGAATTCCTAATGATTTTGATTAAGAGCCCTCATCAGAATATTCTCCCGCGCTCCAAAAAGTTTGAGAAAATTTTTTTTTCTAGGTCATAGGTAGGAATGAACCTGGCAAAATAAGTTTGAGTCAACTTTGGTTAGATTTAGGCGGTAGTAGATCCCGTGCCCAGCCCACCCGCCGCAAATGCAAAACGGAATATTAAAAATTTCAAATTGGAAAAAAAATCCTCATCAGAATATTCTCCCGCGCTCCAAAAAGTTTGAGAAAAAGTTTTTTTGTCTAGGTCATAGGTAGGAATGAACCTGGCAAAATAAGTTTGAGTCAACTTTGGTTAGATTTAGGCGGTAGTAGATCCCGTGCCCACCCGCCGCAAATGCAAAACGGAGTATTAAAAATTTCAAATTGGAAAAAAAAACGGGAAATTTCTACGTTTTTGTACAACTGAGCGATGGCGCAGTGTTGCCGCTACAGATTTAACTCAACGTCTACAAGGAAGCCCAGCCACGGGCACTGCTTGAAAGATTCGAGCTAGCAACATTGAGCGACCCTTACGGTTGTAAAAAGTTTACCAGCTGGCAACATTGGGCGACCCTTACGGTTGGAAAAAGTTTACCAGNACATTGGGCGACCCTTGCGGTTATAAAAAGTTTACCAGCTGGCAACATTGGGCGACCCTAGCGGTTGTAAAAAGTTTACCAGCTGGCAACATTGGGCGACCCTTGCGGTTATAAAAAGTTTACCAGCTGGCAACATTGGGCGACCCTAGCGGTTGTAAAAAGTTTACGAGCTGGCAACATTGGGCGACTCTTGCGGTTATAAAAAGTTTACCAGCTGGTAACATTGAATGACCCTTACGGTTCTAGCTTACGAGCTGGCAACTTTGAAGGACGATAATCACCGCCCTGGCAACACTGCGCGACACGATCCTTGAATTTTTTGATCTTTCAATCTGTTTCCATAGTCCTTGGTGCGACCCGTGGCGACATTAAAAGCCTGCCTTCTATGAATCAGCGCGTTGACATGGTGCTCTTGACTTATAATTATCTCAGCGTGAATATCGTATTTCTTGTTTACGAAACAGGGTCTTAGGTCGTCCATTGTCACTCGATCCTATTCTGTGTCGTGGCTGTTGATGAGCAGGTTGGGTCACAGCTTGAATCCAATTCCTCCTGACTTTTTTCTTTTCCCCACTTCGGTTTGTGAGAGTGTCACCTTTCAATTCTATTTACAGATTGTTGAATTTGTGTTTGATTGGGTGTGGTTGAAGTGTCGCCGTATGTCGATGGAGGTCGAGACTATTAAGTGGATCCTACAAAAACATACAAAGATCCATGGCTTCAGCATCATAGAACAAAATAATAAAATGTGAACATAGAGCTCCTGCTTTCTCTAAAACACTCCATTCAAAAATCGTCCCTTTGTTTGAATTTCCTCATTTTATGAAAAGCTTTGATCTACCGTCTGCCTTCTCTTTTGTGTTGCGAAATAAAAAACAATAGAATCCCTACCATCTAAAATCCCATTCTGCAGGCTTAAATTATAACAACCAACGACACAAAATAAACCACAGAATCTTTGTACACTCATTTCAAATTATAGCGCCAAAATAAAACACACACTTAATATTCCCGCCATTGCGTACGGAGAAATTTATTTATGTCATTTATAAAAATAATGAGACCCACTTTGCTCTTATAATCACCTCATGGTTCATGAATTTTAGTATGGGATTTTATAGAAGTCCTTTTCATAGTACAGGGTGTTCAATTCAAAAAAAGTTCTGTTTCCATACTTATTTTGAAACCTTTCAGCGTTTTTATTTAATCAGTCAAAATATTTCAAAAAAATTTAAAAGAATTTTATAAGATTAAATATAAAAATTTTATTTGAAATTTCAACTCCAAATCTTGAAATTTTCAACTCCAAATTTTGAAAATTTCAACTCCAAATTTTGAAAATTTCAACCCTCAAATTTTGAGAATTTCAATTCCAAATTTTGAAAATTTAATTGGAAAATTTTGAAAATTTAAATGGAAAATTTTCATCTATATTCCAAATTTTAATTTAAAAGTTATGCGGAAATTTTTTATTTAAAATTTAATTTAATTTTTTATTTAAAATTCAAATTCACAATTTAATTAAAAATTTAATTTAATTCTTATTAAGAAAATTGGAAAAATTTAAATATAAAAAATTTATTTAAAATTTAATTTCAAACTCTTAAAATTTAATTCTATGACAACGTTCACTTCAAAAGGGGCATATTTTGAATGCGCAAAGACGCATTAATACATGAATGATAACACCCATGAGGTGCACACGTCTAATTTTCGAACATTGAAAAGTAATATTGGTGAACTTCTCACTTGAACACTCTTGAACTACAGCTTGGTATAAATATCTTGGTATAGTCTTTAGCACTTGGTAGACATTAGATAGCAAAAGAGTGCTTGACCTTGACCTTTGACCTATAAATTTTTTTTTGTGAATTAGTACTTACTCGGGGTAACAGAGGGTGACAAAAAGTGTCGGAAACTTTTGGTCATACTCCATAAATCTGTATTAGTGCAATTTCAATTGGCAGGAAAGGAAAGTTATTCTACAGGGTGAGTACTAATTTTTACTGGTCGTTACTTTTTGGCATAAAACTTTTACTACAAAACCAAAAACTCCCTGCATCAAGTCTGTACCCACAGATTTAAGAAATCTAGACAATAAAAAACTAGGCAGTTTTTTACAAAAATAAAAGTTTGTAAAAAAGATTTTGTTGAAAAAGAACTTTTTTCCAAGAAAAAATAAAGAAAGTGGTAGTGGTAGTTTTGGTTACTTTGTTCTCTTATTGGTGGAAAAGGTTCATTTACTATCGTTAGGGTGGAAGTACCATAGCTCACATTTAAAAAAAAAAGATGAAGAGAAAGTTTGGTCTCAAAAAACTTTTTTTGTAGTTCGGATCATATAATACTCCCCACTTTTCTTTTTTAGCTAATCATCTTACATAAAAAGTATGTTTTAGATTTATAAAACTTTTGATAAATAATTTGGATCTCATAAGATTCAGAATTTCAGAAATATTTTAAAATATGTTTCAAATTTCAAAAATATTTTTGAAATATTTTTGAATCTTTTTGAAATATTTTTGAATATTTTTGAATATTTTGGAAGATACATTTTTGAAACTACTTTTGAAAATGTTTGAATCGAATTCTTAGAACAATGTACAGTTGAATGCTTTTTTGATTTATGGAATCGTGAATTTTTTTCAAATTATTCAAGATATACTTTCACTTTGAAGTCTTTTTTGCGCGAAGTTTTTGTAACATAACCAAAAAAAGTCGGGAAATTAATCAAAATTGCCTCCATTTTTTGGGGTAGGAAATTTGGACTGGTTTTTATTTAAAATTGGAGTTTCTGAGCTACGTGTTTTTTATGTCTCGTTTTTTTCAAAATCTGGTTCTCTTTTAGTAGTTTTCCTCAGAAACTTTCTCTTTTCTGTGCACGTTCTGCCTGACACATAATTTTGTAGCTCTTAAGAATTCCTTGTAAGGTTGAGGAGATTGACAGGGACAGAAGAAAGTGGGTTAGTAGTATAGTAACTCCTATGTAGTTACTGCTAGGGTTACTTTGGAGTAACTAGGGAGGGTAACTTATATAGAAATATCTTGGTAGTTACCTTATCTTCCTTTAAAGCTTCCTCTCTCTCTGGAGAATTAAAATGCACCATGGCTCCTTCCTCCAGCATGACGGTGACAAGAAAAGTCTTTTTAAATAAAAAGAACTTTCCCGCCACGCCAATTCCCTAGAGAAATCCCGTGTGTCGTGAGCACCAAAAGACAAGAACTTCCTTTCTTTCAGGTCACAAATCCAGCACAACAGGATGATAATCCTTTTAATTCTAAGAACAATAGGCACTTCGTTTCCAAGGAAACTGTCTCAAGGTCATCTGTCAACTACTGGCGTCATGTTCAAACTTCCCACGATGTCCAAATACAAACTTATAAGGGTCCCCGACTTCCAGCTTGCGAATCCTGAGGGTCCCCAACTTTCAGCTTCCGAATCCTGAGGGTCCCCAACTTCCAGCTTCCGAATCCGGAGGGTCCCCAACCACCAGCTTCTGAGGGTCTTTCAATTTATGCTTTCAAGCTTCCATTGATCCTCCAACTTTCAACTTCAAGCTTCCGAGGGTCCTCTAACTTTCAACTTCAAGCTTCCAAGGGTCATCTAATTTCCTACTTCAAGCTTCCAGGGACCCTTCAACTTTCAGCATCAAACTTCCAAGGATCTTCTACCTTTCAACTTGAAGGTTACAAGGGTCATCCAATTTCCTACTTCAAGCTTCCAGGGACCCTTCAACTTTCAGCATCAAGCTTCCAAGGATTTTCTACCTTTCAACTTCAAGCTTACAAGGTTCCTCGAATTTTCAACTTCAAGCTTCCAAGGTTCCTCCAATTTTCAACATCAAGCTTCCAAAGGTTCTCCAATTTTCAACTTCAAGATTCCATTGGTCCTCTAACTTTCAACTTCAAGCTCCGAAGGGTCCTCTAACTTTCCACTTCAAGCTCCAAGGCGTCCTCCAACTTTCACCTTCAAGCTTCCAATGGTTCTCCAACTTTCAACTTCAAGCCTCCAAGGGTACAATGCCCAACTTCAAAAGGCCCTCCAACTCCGCATTGCAATTGCCCATTTCCAATTTTTAACATTTTTCAACAATTTCCACAATTTTGAGAAGTTGCTCCTATTTTGACCTTTCGACTTCCAGTGGTCCTCCAAGGTCCACCTTCAATATCCAACTTCCAACTCCAATAGGTCTTTCGATTTTCAGTCTGACCCCCTTATCCTGACCTCCAAGGTTACCCTCACCGGGCTCTAACAACAAATTTTGAAAAAATCGTCCAAGCTGAATCTACAAACAACTTGGCGTCCGATTTAGCCGAAAGGGTCAACTTTTGGGGTAGGTTGACCCCAAAGTTTTCACTTCCTTCCGGTTTTTTGTTTTCTGAACGGAACTTGACTAAACTTTGGTTTTGTTCTTGCATGACTAAAGTCATTGTTCACACTTTTAGTCTGACTTCGTCGCCTTCCCTCAAACTTTTTGTCTAGCGACTTATTCTCTTTTCGAATTTTGAATTCCCGCCTCCCCTTTGCAGATAACTTTGGTCGGATGTAGAATATTTGGAGCCAATTTGCTGATTTGAATGCAGTATTTTCAAGAAATTTCACGCCTTCCAATCACCAATGGAAACGGGGCAGAAGGTGGTATTCAATAAGCTGAGATCCTATGACACTTAACAGGATGTCTCCAATGTCGCTAGCTAGCCAGGAAACAGGCAGACTGTCACCAAGGTTACAAGGTCAAGCGCCTAAATTTCACTAAAGTTTACAAGGCTTGAAGCTTTGGTGGGATGTATTCCAAAGTTGTGTATGTCACCACCGCATGTCGCCAGCTGAAAGTCACATATTAGCCTTAAATTTGTAGAACATTAATCAATAGACACGTAGAGTTGTTGAGCTGCTGAGGCATTGCTGGAACAAGAACCTGCTTGCTTGAAGTCAGCTAGTGGGGTCACGACAGGAACTTTCAAAATTTGAATTTTCCCACGCAATGTTTGGGGTTAAAGTTTTCTTTGCAAACACTTTGAGGCATTTAAAATGAAATTTGTGTTGAGAGCATCAGGTAGATTTCATATCACACGAAAACATTGTTTACAAGTTGAGATAATTATGCCTGAGGGGTGTTGAAGCAAGTTTTAAATAAGATGGAGGCGGCTGTGAGTGGCGGGAAAACTTTTC
>JABASL010001080.1:0-12301 GCA_019775825.1 Neanura muscorum | reverse complement strand
AAAGGAAAAGTTTGATTAAATTTAAAAGGGTGATAAAATTATCTGATTTAAGTAAACGTCACATAAAATAAATTAAAAATAATTGTGGAATTTTACTCACATGTTAGTTTAGTATTTTTTTAGCATTTTGGGCTATGTAGGGCCCAGGTCCACCAGTAGTGTGTTACGGCCCTGATTTTGTGGGTGTTGAACCTTTTTTTCTTCTCATTGACGTGAAGTGATGTTGAAAGTGATTCCAAGGGCATTTTGAAAGTATTTTTGTGTTTGGAGCGCATGTGTGGCGCCTCTCATGGGAAATTCCTTCTACTCATTTCTATCTCACTCCGCAACTGCAGAAAAAGCCTCCGAGACGGCGCCTCCTATCTTTCAAAACCATGCTTCATTTACACGGGACGACATGGCAAAAACGCGGCCCAAAAAAAAAACGAGACGAGACGCTACTAGCTGATTCCACAGTCCACGCCCAAAAAAGCTTCATTCCGGAAAGTCAGAGGGAAAAAAGATAGCGTCTCTCTTCCTTCCAATTTCTCTCGCCCACAAACCGCGTGTGTCCCACCCGATCAGACACCCTTTTTAAATTCATTTTTTACATGTTTTAATTCGTCAATTTCATTAACTTCAGTATTCTGACTGTGGCCCACTTGACCTCTGACACCGTAAGTAACATACAATAATAACTGTTAACTACTAATTAACCTCTAATTTGTAACCTAAACAATCCCAACTTCCTTACCTAAATCCAAATACACACCGGTGCAGCGGCATGGGTTGGGTGGGAACTTTTGAGCGGGAAGAGTCAAATGTCCCCGTACCGCTTTTTCCCCCCACTCAAAATTTGTCAATCAAGGGAAAACGATCCTTTTTTAATTGTAATTAACTTTTAACACCCCAATTAGGGATATGGGCTCACTGACAACACCAGTTATGGTTTCTAATTTACCTGTGACTTCATCTCAACAAAATAATGATCCCGATGTCGACGTCATCAATCTCATTCGGGAGTGGGAACTGGAGGAGAAGACTAACGGTGGAATTTGTAACAATCGTGACGAGGAGAAGGTAAATTTAACTAAAAACAACTACTAATTAGTAATTAACGATAATTAGGGTAGTGTCATAGTTCGACTTGGATCGATTACGGAAAATCCAGGTTCGACACACGTTGTTCATACCGGTGTCATTGGAAATTCTCATTGGAACGACGTAAATCGTTTATCATAATTGACATGCCTCTGCGACAACTAATAACCTCGATTAGTGGCACTTGGAGTGTGTTAATTGTGAATTCAAGTTAACTATTGTCATTGTCCGCGTGGCCATTGTTATCATGGACGTGAAAGTATAATCTTATCCATGTTTACTAATATTGGATCAGATATGATAAACGATTAAGAACATTACGATCTTAAAGTGTGACGGTACGGTACACGGATGTGATGGCACGTCATTTTTCCAATCCCGTTTTTATCTTGGTTGAAAGTGAATCTTTATTTACAAACATTGGATTAGGGATCCCATGCTTTAGCGGCTTAAAGCCGAGGGCGAGATTTGTTGTACAAAAAATTATGCAATTGTAAGAGTACAATACAAAGTTACTCATAATGATTCAACAGTACGAATTCTAAATTAACCGAAATGGGATGATGTAATTGTATGGTGGGATTTCCGGTTTTTAGGATTTGGGTGTATGATGTAATTTTGTACGTTAGGATTAAGATGAAGGAAATATTCTAATTTGTGATTTCTGTTTCTTTTCTTTTTTACAGTCTCCGATAATTTCTTCGCTAGCAACTACCATTTCTTCTAATAATGTATCTCCCCCACTGTCAATTGTCAACAATTCAATTTCTACTGTCTCCATTTCTGCAACGAACCCGCCGACCCAAAATGGTCATCCGCTGAATCCCCTTATTGACGCTGAACTCTCAACCCTGTCTAACCTCCTCTCCGATGTCTACAATTACGAAAGAAAGCAACAGGATCTAGTGTTACAATTAATCGACGCATTAAGTTTGGTCAAACATTCATTAGAGGAGGAACTCATGAATGGAAATAACTTGAGTATTACCCTCCACGGTGTCCATGAGTTGATATCCACTGCCAGGAGGGCTAAGGGTGATGATGTTGGAAGGGTCCTTACGGAACTTCAACTCAAGCGAAAGATCATCGAGGGAGCTCTTATTAAAAACCTGGTAAGTTAAAAAACTGGTTCAAATACTTTAACAACAGTTAAGATTGAATTGGTTCTTAACTTTTTAACTGAGCTTAGCTGAAGTACCTTACCACAATTATATTAACTTTGACTTTTTTTTAGGTGAATCCGTTGAGCTCGTTGAGTCGTTTGCCAAGCGATGCTCTGCGCTTGATCCACACCTTTACATCATCCAAGCTTGGATCTCACATTAATAATAAGCCGATGCAATTCCAAAATAATCAGCAGCAACAACAACAACGTCTCCCACGATTCTACTTTGACATGGAAATCAATGGATTGATGCTTGGACGAGTGGTTATCGAAACCCGACCGGACGGTAAAATTTTCAACAATTCATGCGCAATTTCGTTCAAATGTTGACTTAAGATGTTTAATAAAATTGTTTCCAATGTTCTAACAGTCGCTCCACGCATGTGCGAAAATTTTAAGCAACTGGTCACTGGTGAACGTGGATTTGGGTTCTTGGGTTGTTCCGTATTTCAGTGCTGGAGAGGCGAATCCGTAAGTTTAACCTGTTGAAATACATCAACAATTCAATTCGTGTTCACCAAATAAAAATTTATTTTCTTCAAGGTCATCACGGGTGACTTTGAGCATAACAACGGACGTGGAGGTCATTCAATTTTTGAGACAGGTCTTTTCATGCCCGAGGATACGCGGCTCCCCTCAACACGAGGTTCCATTGGGATGAGACGAACGCAGAAGCGGCACGATTCCAAAGGCTTAGTTGGTTCTCAGTTTCGCATTATTCTACAGGACATGCCTGGATTCACCGGAATTTTTGGCCGTGTCGTAGAAGGAATTGACCTGGTGGACAAAATCAGTGAATGCGGTGATCCCAGTGGAAATCCAATGAAGCGTATTATCATCCGAAGATGCGGGCCCGCCGTTAACTCTTCGGCTTAGAATTCTTTAAAAAAAATCGAAAATATTTGTGTGGCAACAAACAACAACAAAAAAAGAGCAAAAGCAATTTTTTTTTCTCCCCTTCCGTATAATGCCGCAGCCACCACCGCTACCGCCAACCACCGTTTGTCAAACCAAAAAAATCAAGAAATAAAACATTTCGAGAGTTTCTGTTCGCTTTTTAAAAAAAGAAAATTCGTCTAAGTGTCGTAAGTTAATACTTTTATTTTTTTCAATTATACAAAAATCATTGCTTCTGGACACAGAATTATTTTTACTCCAACATTTTGGAACATCGATTTTTGTATGATTTTCACGTCGTTTGGAAAATTTTCAAGATTTGTTGTCGTAATTCCTTTCAGCGCTCAGTTCGGAGGAATGTGCAATTGCCAAGTAAAATCTTGAGTTCAACCCAACATTTGGAAGTGGCTGGCGTTCACCTACACCAGGACCCTCATTTGGTTGACGCTGCAGCGATTGCACTGAAAAGTGAAATCGCTTCTAAAATTTTTAATTTTTCCCTTACAAGGGGTAACTTTCGTCACTTAAATTATAATGTATCACTTTTTTAGCAAAAGTGAATGAAAGGAAAAATTTTAAGCGTCTTTACGAAGAGTCTTGAGAGATAAAGATAGGAAATGGAAGTGATGCATGAATTTGTTGTTATCTCCAGCAGTCCAGCATCCAACAAAAATACTCCCAGCATCAATGAGCATCCTCCGTCTGTCCTTATCGCTCGCTAACCACAATTGACCTCAAGTCAAAAAATTTAACATCCAGCGCAAAGTAAGCAACGGCAACAAGAAGGCAAGCGTCATCCTCATACAACCCTGAAGTTTCACCATCCCCAAAAAATTACGCAACTCTAACAAACCTTCATTAACCCCTTGACCTCATTGAGCCATTGAAGGTCACAACCCCGTTTTCTCAAAGAAGAAAACCAGAAAGCGTCCATTTCCCATCAGGAAAAACCTGGAGTCCTTCAATACGCATCCACTCAGCACCGCAACGCCACTCCAAAATTCCAATTTGACCTTCCTGGTTCTCGTCTTTTTACACCTAAATTCAATGACCCGTGGTCACGGATGTTACCTTGGACAACACATGCCCCCTAAGCTTAAAACAAACAATCAAGTGAGAAAATCATGTCATAAATCATGTTATCTTTCGATCTCTTCCGTCGCCCGCTCGCTCGCTCAAGCGAGCGACGGAAACCGCGCTCTTCTGTCCCTCATTTTTTAAAATTTTCAAGGTTAGTTGAGTTGACAATTTGTTAATTTGTGGTCATGAAACTAGGGTTGATTCAATTTTTTTTTTCCAGAAATCGTAACTCAAAACACGGGAAATGCGCTGGGTCAAGTCTGGAGGTCAACAAGCCTTGTTCATTTTTCTAATTATTCTTTCAGTCATTGAAGTATGCAATTCCATGCACACAGGAATTGTGAAAGAACTACGTATAAAACAACTATTTTGGGAGGGCACAGACTTAACGGCTTTAGATTCATGTCGGTTTGGATCCGAAGCGGATCAACACATTGAGCGAATATCGGATACTAATATTATGGATTACATAGGGAAAGATGCAACGCAAAATAATGAAAAACTATTTATAAAAATTGTTCAAAAACTTGTGGAAAAATGCTGCGACAAAGAACGGAATAACAACCATTGCGAGGAGGCGGAACGATCCCAAATTTTTGAGGAAGTTTATGGTGGGTCAACCGGTCATTCTTTGATCATTAGTCTGGAAGCCGTTTTTCTTATTGGCATCATCCCAAATCTGATCCTCCTTGTGGTCTTAAATCCATAATCCAGCTCGGGTCATAAGGTCATCAGGTAAAAAGCCTCCCGTTTCTCTGCACAATTTAGGTCAATTTGATGATTTTAAGCATGCTTAAAATCATCAAATTGACCTAAATTGAATCCTTGAATTGGATTGAATCCTCGCATCGAAACTGAGCTTTTTATGAACTTTTAGGAGCTGAAGCCTTTGAACCGGAGTTTGGATTTCCACGTACAGGACTGTAACTTTCAGAATTTTGGAAAACATTTTCTGGAATTTTTTAAAACGTTTTTAAAATTTTGGATGATTTTCGAATTGTAAAATTTTTGATGATTGTTTCGAATTGTAAAATTTTGGATGATTGTTTTCGAATTGTAAAATTTTTGATGATTGTTTCGAATTGTAAAATTTTTGATGATTGTTTCGAATTGTAAAATTTTTGATGATTGTTTCGAATTTTTGTGAGAGGGTTGATTTAGTCGTTGTGTGTGTGTAAGTTGTTTGATATTATTTTTGAAATGGAAAGGAAGTGAGAGAAAGAAGACGAAGGAAGGAGATAGAAGTTTATCATCAAAGTTCATCTTTTCAGAAGAGCCACCAACCACTCACACTTTGATGGCTTCACAAATTCAGAAATTATTCTTTCAAGATCCAAAACAAAGTAAGTACACACATGCATACGGTTATCCCACCCCACAAGGGACAAATCATACTGCCCCCTGCCCCTTCATCCCTTATTCTAGAAAAAATATCACCATGAAAATATTTTTCCAGAACAGGGAAGATCATATCCAGAGTTCAAAGATCCCAATTTGAGTTTCCAACTTTCCAGTAGAGTTCAAATAGTCAAAAGTTTATCACAAATCTTTCCTTTTCCTTCCCTTCAGCTCAATTTACAAACTTATCGTATCCTAAACATACATTTCAACATCTTCCAAATACAAAAATTTCAAGATTAGGAGCGTCGCTGGTGGGTGGGTGAGAAAAATTTCGAAATAGGATATAGTAATCACCAAAATATTGAAATATTGGTACAAAATATTGACAAGCATCTTCCAAAATCTTGTAAATTGAATTCTAAAAAAATTCTAAAAACAAAGATCATTGATATACTCAAGTCAAAGGTCAAAATTACGAGCAATTTTCAAAATACTACGAGGTACGCTCTTCAACAGTAAGCCAGATCTAACACAAATTGCAAAAATTCTAACCGTGAGTCTCTTCAATTTTTTCTGAATGGAATACAGCAATGACACTGAAATGACAATTTGATTCATACTTTCTAGAATATTCAAAATTCCTAAATAGATTCTCAAATTCTAACTAATTGTTTTTTTTATATCTGTATACTTTCAAAATTAATAAATCGATTTAAGAAGCTGAATCGGTACAAATTGTGTGTAAAATTTTGGAAAATTTTAATTTTTTTTTCAGCAAAATGGGAAACAAATTGTTACAGGTTGTAGCAACCTGTAACCTAAAATTTTGTTTTCGAAATTTTGTAAAAATTTGAAATTTGAAGTTTTTTTAATTGAAAAATTGTAATTCGATTTACATAAAATTCAACAAAACTGGTATAAGCATTGATGAACTTTAGGAATCCTAGGAGAGAATCCAATGGAAATATTTAATATTTTATCGAACGGCGTCAAAACTTTTACGATACCGGATTTTTGTTCAAATATTGAATTACCTTTATTCTATGCCCAAGAAAGGTTTTCTACAAAAAAAATATTAAGCGTTAAAATAAAAATCTGCAGCTATTTCTCAATTGAACTAATTACTGGAAATTATAATTTTACCGGAACAAATTTTTACGGATTTTCCTTTCTTGGATTAAAAAACCAAACCAAAAACTACCGTTTTAGAGAGTTTTGTTTGTAGTGTAAATCGTACAATTGGAGAAAATCTGACGTATCGTAAATTTTCGGTGAAATTTTGATTTTTTTTTTCATTCGGCGTCGAACTGATGAAACTTTTCATTTAATTTTTGCATCCGGATTGACTGTTTTAAGTGTTATGGGCCTTACTTTTTCGCATCTTTTTACAATGCAAAAAAGTATCCGTTGACGAAAAGTTGCTGATCCTGAATCTAAATGTTCCTGATGAACTTTTTAGTTTTTTCACAGCAGCAATTTGAATCTTAGCAAGATGGCGTCTTTTCTCTTCTTGCTCTTTTTGAAATTGCAGACATTTGAGAGTGATAAATCTCGATGGAATCCTGTTTCCTTGTTCATTGCTTATAGCTTCCCTTGGGTATGAAACTTGTTATTTTCTCTCTTGTTAATTAATAATCCAAGAGTGTCATCTTGAGAGAAATTCCTAATGGCCACAGACAGAGAGAACTTGAAGAATTTTTAGAGGAAGACCAGTTTGTGGTATCTGAAAGTTCAAAAGTGACAACAATTACTATTACTTCCCTTAATGATTACACAACAATTGAATAATATTCAGCTTTTATGTTGGAACATTGAACATCCAGCACTTCTTCAAAAATTTCTACCCAAAAACCAAAATTAAGAATTCCAGTCTCATTTTTCAGTTAGTTGCAAACTCTTGAGGGTGCTGGTTGGTGACAGAGCTCCACGTGGTTTTATGTTTTAGATTTTGAGATGCTTTTTCTGCAAGATCAGAAGAAAAAAACTGGACTCACTGGTTTTACATTTTCAAAACTTCTTCCCTTCGATGGGGTTTCGCTCTTCGCATTTTCGTCTTCACTAAACTTGATTTCTTTCTTGGAAGGAAATAAAATGGACCGTAGGATTTATGTACTGGACTTCAACTTACACAGGTACACTTGACGTTCCTAGAAAATTGACTTTGACCTCTTGAGTGTTGACCTTTCCCGTATCCCTTCATTTGAGCTTGAGCTTGAGCCTAACTTCAACCATATTCCAGTTGGCACTTCGAAGGCGAATGTTGTCCCTTGGTAATCACTTTTACCCTGAGCGTGGTCCCTAGTGAGTTATCACGTTTACCCTGAGCGTAGTCCCTTGTGAGTTATCACTTTGACCCCGAGCGTGGTCCCTTGGTAGTCACTTATCAATTTGACCCCGAGTTTTGTCCCAACCAGCGTATCGTTACTTTGACCCCGTCTATCAGTATCCCAATACCCTTGATAAGTCCTTTGAGCGTTATCCCTCGTATCCTCGAGCCTTATCGAACCCTTACGAGGGTTCGAGTCCTGGTAAGGGTTCGATGCCTTTGAACTCTTTCCCAACGGTCGTTCTTTCTAATCTCCATCCAGAATCCAGAAGAAAAATGGCGATGATCTATGACACATGATCCCAGATTAACGGAACACCACTCCTTGTCTCTAATCTTCTTTTGGCCATTTCAAAATTTCCAGAAGCGAGAAGCCAGAATCCAGAGAGTTCGGCTTAGGTCAACTAACAGTACGGCTTAAGGTCAACTGGTAGTTAAACCCTCATCTCCAGCAGCCGTAACAGCAGCGTCATGTTATAATCACATGTCTGGTAATCTGAAAATGGTTATAACGGCCAAAAATTATTAAAATTTGTATACTAATACTAGACGCCAGAACGCTGAAACTCAACGGTGGGCCGTTAGCAACCCATTTCACATTTTTTGATGAATTTGCTCAAATTTGTGGTGCGTTAAATATTTTATAAAATAAGGAAGCGATTCCCGCATTGCGTTTTTGTCATTACGCATATTTGAACCCATGCCCGAAATTCCTTTTAGCAATATAGATGAAATGAGTCCCCGTGGGAGACGGAGAGTGAAACAAAAAAAAACGTGATTTTTTCGGATTCAGTTTTTTCGGATTTTTTTTCCTGGATCCGAAAACACGGGGAAAAAAAGTGTTCAAAAATAGAACACATATAAAAATTCAAAACAAAAGGGGATTAAGCATCAAAGTAAGGCAGAGCCAACAACCTGAAATTGAACCTTGGTCATTTTGTTAATCAAAGCTAATCAAAAACGTTGTGCTAGACAGTCTCGACTTGGGGTTCATGAAAACTTGAGAGAATGTGTTTAATTGCTAATTGATTTTGATTAAAAAGAATTTACTAGTTTAGAATTACTGAAATATAAAACGACTTACAACGGGGCCAGTGCAATTAACGAATAAAATTAAATTTTTAACTTTGAAAGAGATAATGTCTCTTCTCATGTTCTGCATCAGCAAAAATGTTGTTCCTTATCCTCATCGTTCGTTAATTTTCATCCATCCGCAGATCCCTGCTGGAGCTTAACTTAACTTTCCATTTACGAAAGCTAAGAATGAAAAGCTAAGAACATGGACCAAACGTTATTAACGATAAAGTTAAAAAGAGCAATTACGCAATTTTATGCTATAAAATTCCGCTGACGCCGCATACCAAAACCCCCCAAGTTACAAGTTACCCCCCATTTCTCATAATCCTAGTACTGCGAAGATTCTTGAGAAATTGGCAATTGAAGACGCAAATTCCAGTGTCAATTAAGATAAAGACAGTTCGTCTATGAATCAATTCATTTTTCACGATTCCCAACCGCGCCATTCAAACATTTTCCTCACATTGGCATGAATCGATTCCCTTATTAGCCTAACCTAAACCCCATGTGGGGTTGACGCCGCGGCGGTGTGCCTCACAGTGAGGCAAACTGCAGCGGCGTTTTGGTATGAACTCACGTTACCCCACGCGCCGGGGCCACAGTAGATCCTTGAGGAATCCTGATGATAGTGTGTCCAGCCAGTCTCCAAGCCAAGCCGTGATCTTCCTATGGAGACAGATGCGTCAGGGTTACCCTGAGGGTATGAGAGAAACCGTTGATCAATGATGGCGAGCAGTGGAGGTTATGGAAGGAACAGTTGACGAATCTTGGAGAACCGTGGATGTTATGCGAGGAACCGTTGGCGAATGATGGCGAACCGTGGATGTTATGGTAGGAACCGTTGGCGAATGATGGCGAACCGTGGATGTTGACACCGTGGGGCCTACGGTGTGGGCTCTTACCAAGGTCTGACCATGTACCTCTTGTGGAGTTTTGGAGAACTAAGGACATCATTACCTGACAGTATTAGAGCCGGATGGAAGCCGAACTTCGTCTAATGCTGCCCGGTAAGATGGACTTGAGCTCCTTGACCTTCTAACCGTGAATGTGGAACTGAGTGTATTGGAGTTGGTGAGGTGAGGTAAGGTACTGACTGGGTCACAATTCTTGTCCTGAGTAGTTGACCTTTGGTGACACAATTTGAAGTACTACTTTACTAACCCTTGGACTGGTAATGATGTCTATTCCAGTTGAAGTCTGACATGGTACTGAGAAAATGCTCCTTTTGGTCGGTCGCTCTCTCTTGACTCTTGTCTGTTCCTCCTTTTCCAATTCATTCCCTCCTCAATGGAAATGCAAATGAAATGGTTACACTCTCCAACTTAACTCTTTTCTGGACTCTCTGCCAAACCAACAAGTTGCAAAGGAAAAAGAAAGGAGCCATGTCCATGGCCATGCTGAAAATCCTGACAACATACAACGCTTCATGTTCACAGTCCAACGGGTGTCAGTCAATCGTCGTCCCTCCCAAAACTGAATCAACTGCCTATGCCAACCTAAAACCACAAAATGTTCCATTCAACTTGACCAGAGTTAGGAAATTAACTTATTTAACTAAAGTGTGGTCGTCTTACGTTTGATTGGGACAATGACAAGATGGCGATCCTTCGGCCCCGGCCCGAGGACCTAAATTTGCATAATAACACGTACACACTACCCTAACAAGTAGAGTAGGAATCCTATTGAAGGAATGAATATTGCAAACAATGCCGACAAGACGACAATGGTCGTCTCGGACGAGCCAAAAAAGCAAGTTCACAATCTGAACTTTAACAACAATGAACTTAACAGTTAATAAATTAAGTAAACAAACCAAAAAATCCTGACTTAACGATGTTTACGACGTACTTACCAACTCACCGACCAAATGGTCCCATTCATTCGATTTTCGATTTGCATGCAACGACTCGGACTCACCCACACACCACACTGGATATGCAAATCAGCGAATCCTTTTTTGACCCTTCCAGAAAACCAAACCGCGAGTTTCAAGTAACCGTTTGAGAACCGTTGAAAACAGAGCAACAACCAGCGATTTTGGCTAAAGCGACAACGACGAGGGTGGTGATGGTGAGCCGCTGGAAAACGAGCGAAATCGCTTCCTTAAGGTAGAAAAAACGATGATGAGTGACGACGAGGACGAGGGGGGAAGAGAAACAGCGGAGGAGAAGGAGATTTTTCTGTTTTCGCGTTGTTTTTCTCAATTTTTGCAGATTTGAATATTTTGGCGCCGAAAGCACAAAAATGGGCGAATTTTTAAAAAATAGCGTTACCTTTCTTATGAGTATGAAACTTTGGTTTCCTTTGGGTCATTCGCCTAAATAAGTTAATAACTTTGGTTAATAACGGTTAAAAACGGTTAATAACCATTTAATAAGTAATTGTTGGGTTAATAATTAATAATAATAACTTACTTGGTTATGAAGACACTTTGATTTTTTTTGGTGTAAGAAAATTGTTTAGTAAGTGTCTAATTGTTACCATTTACACTTTGAAAGTTTTCCTTTAGAGTCAAAAAGCAATTGACTTATGACTCCTAATTGCTACCCTTCTTCATAACTTCCCAACGGAAAACCACCAATCAAAATTCAGGATTCTGAGCCCAACAGTCAACAAATAACTTGCACACACACAACAATCACTCAACCCAAAAGGACTGACTCAATATTTAACAATGACTCATAACCTTAATCCTAGCCTTTACTTTGACCTTTGACTCGTCATCCATTTCCAACCTTAATCCTAGCCTTTACTTTGACCTCTGACTCACCGTCCATTTCCCAGCTTACTCCCGCCCCTTACTTTGACCTCTGAGTCGTCTATTTCCGACCTTAATCCTACCCTTTACTACTACCTACCCCTTTGACTCGTCATCGATTTCCGACCTTAGTCCTACCTTTCGACCTCGGACGCGTCAATTTCGGGACTAAAACTCAAAGTTCTCAAACCAAATTCCTAAAGGAACGTAAGACTTAATAAAGCTACAATTATTAAACTAGTCAAATCCTACCATAGAAAATTTACTCAAAATTAAAAGAATTTTTAACTGGCGTACAAATCATGCAAAGTCTCATTTTACGAATCTTTGCTTTCTCTCTCTCCAAAAATCATGTAAGCCAGATTACTAATGATATGGATTGGGCCAGTCATGGGCATACTCACTGAGTATCTACTCAAAGAGTGAGTATACTCGCGAGTAGAGGAGTTTGGGGGTGAGTAGAGAGTAGGCGAGTAGTGAGTAGAGGATTTTGGAGTGAGTAGAGGATTTTGGGGTGAGTAGAGAGTAGAAGAGTAGATACTCTTTGAATATTTCCATTAAAAATCTACTCAAAGAG
>JABASL010001079.1:0-12311 GCA_019775825.1 Neanura muscorum | reverse complement strand
GTAGATACGACAAGGGTAGGGTAAGGGTAGGTACGACAAGGGTAGGGTAAAGGTAGATACGACAAGGGTAGGGTAAAGGTAGATACGACAAGGGTAGGGTAAGGTTTGATACGACAAGGGCAGGGTAAGGGCTGGTACGGCAAGGGTAGGGTAAGGGTTGATACGGCAAGGGTAGGATAAGGGTAGATACGATAATGGTAGGGTAAGGGTAGATACGGCAAGGGTAGGGTAAGGTTTGATACGACAAGGGTAGGGTAACGGTAAATACGATAAGGGTAGGGTAAGGGTAGATACGACAAGGGTAGGGTAAGGGTAGATACGACAAGGGTAGGGTAAGGTTTGATACGACAAAGGTAGGGTAACGGCAAATACGATAAGGGTAGGGTAAGGGTAGATACGACAAGGGTAGGGTGAGGGTGGATATGGAACCCTTAACGAGAAACTCGCCATTCATAAGGGAAGATGATGATAATGATAGTTGTGTACTTAACAGGGTAAGGCACAAGGCAGGTATCCACTCGTGTTAATAACTGACTTGGATTGAAACAAACAGGGTTAGGCTTCAGGTGAGGCACGATTGTTGTGTTTAGATTAGGTTTAGGTTAAGGTTGGGGAGGTTTAGGTTACGGGGGAGGAGGTTTGCGTTAGGTTAGTAAATGTTTACGTTAGGTTCTGGGAGCTTTAAGTGAGGTTATGGGAGATTTAGCTTAGGTTAGTGGAGCTTTAAGTGAGGTTATGGGAGGTTTAGGTTAGGTTAGGGGAGCTTCAAGTGAGGTCATGGGAGGTTTAGGTTAGGGTTGGGGAGGTTTACGTTAGGTTAGGGGAGGTTCAGGTTAGGTTAGGCTAAGGTTCAGTTGTTTAGGGTAGCAGTATCAGATTTTAGGCTACTTTGCAGTGATAAGTAGAACTCCAGCGCCCTAATTTTGTTTCTTTAAGTTAATCTTAAGGGTGCTGTTTTTGACGCGTCCTTGAATGCAAATTACTTCAAAGTTTTTGCGAAGAGCATTTGGGTTAAAAGTGGTTTGAAGGAAAGTCTCTTGAGAGGAAGGGCATGGGAGAAAGTCAGAAATTGGCAAGTTGACAAGAATACAAAGTGGATGGAAGAAAAGAGGAAGAGAAAAGCGATGGGAGCCATAGATTAAGTGCCTTGGACATGAATTCACAGGGAATCAGAGACAAAAGAATCCACCATTCCATGACATCAGTGGAATGCTGGCCGAATTTGTTCAAAAAAATACAAACGGACATGAACGGGAGAACGGGCAAGCGTCCTTTTTAAAATCCCCCAAAAAATAGAATGGCATAGAAATGAAAAAAAGTACTTATGTAGGTTTTGGACGTATGGAGTTTTTTTAAGAAAAGAGAAAGTTTTGGTGCAGAAATTAATTATGGATGAAAGGCCTTAGAGAAAAGTAGTTTTTGGGAACAGTGTCCCTACCCAAATTAAACTCCCCGTCTCTAGTCTCGGTCCCTTGGGAGGGGTAGAGGGGTATTGCTGGAATCGCTGGAACGAGTAGAATTGCTGAAATGACTAGAATCGCTGGTTGGGAAAGAGCTGGAGTGAATGGGTGGATAGGAATACCGTCCAATGTGGAACGTGCCAATTTGAAGAGACCCAAAAGAAAGTCCTCAACATCATTTATTTAGTGGAAAGTCTCAAGTGGTTCCTAACTTACATTTTTAATTTTAATCCTTCTTTTTCATCACACTTTCTGCACACAAACTTAATAAGATTTGAGCTCATAATTTTATAACTTAGAGAACTCACATGCATCCATCTTACTCAAAGAAACTTATTTACCCAAACTCTAAATTTATTTTAATTGAAATTAAAACACACAAGGAAGGGCTTCAAGAGGATCAACACTAACATTAGAAATTAAACTCAAGTTTTAGAATAAATTCAACGTCAACTTCCATTTAACGTCATGCCCCACAGTTTGGGGGGGGGGGGGGCATTTTCGGTTTTCCAAATGTGGGATTTTATTTTTTATTGTCTGATTATCTGATTTAAATTATTAAAAATATTAAAATTCTTGATTAAAAGCCGAACGAAAAAATTAATATTTGATGAGATTTTGTTTTAAATTTTAGCCAGGTACAACTGCAGCGATTAGTTGAGACTGTCAATCAAGTTCCAGGAAAATGTGTCGGCTAACAATTAGTGTACTATTACAATAATCCCAAACAAGCCCATCCGAAGACGGGATAAAAATTACTTATTCCTCTTAAAAAATTACCTTAAAGCGGCCCATTTTCCTAAACTCCAACATTTCTGGGCTGTTTGATAATTTTTTTGGGAGGAGTAAGTAATTTTAATCCCGTCTTCGGACGGGCTTGTTTGGGATTATTGTAATATTACAACTAATTGTTAGCCGACACATTTTCCTGGAACTTGATTGACAGTCTCTACTAATCGGAGAATCATTACAATAATTAGTAATTAACACTTCGGAAAGAAGCTGGTTTTTGTTTGCTAATTTTTTTTTTTGCTAAACNGGTTTTTGTTTGCTATTTTTTTTTGCTAAACGTTTGAAAAAACGTTTGCGATTTAAATGCTCTACCGCTAAACGTGTTTTTCACCTTAATCCTAAAAATAGCAATTTTTTAAGGATGTATTGTTAAAATGTACCAAAATTATGGGTTTTAGGGGAACAATTTAGCTCGAAACTCATTAATTAGTTATAATTAAAATATAGTTAAACATGACGCTGAATTTATAAATTCTTAGTTGGTAGAACTGAATTTTAAGGAACAAACCTTGCGGAATGACTGCACTTATTTTTATAAATTAATGAAAAGGTTAAACGCCGAAAACGAAAAAAATTATTTCTCCCATTGAAGACTACTAGCCTTAAAGATAAATCGTAAATCAATCTGTATAATTTGTATAAAAAATAATTTTAAAATAATTTTTTTTAAATATTAAATTAATTTAATTAATGGGTACTAATTCAATGCAGTATTAACTATGGCTGGCTAAACACAAAACTCATCTTAACTTAGGATAAAACTAATCTAACCCTAAAACTAACCCTAAACTAACCTAACCTTTTGTATAGCTAAACTTTTTTTGTAAAAAGTTTGTAAAAATTCTGTTTCGTTTGATGACAGCAGCATTGACCATAGTAAAAAATATTCCGATTAGAATTTTTAAAAAAAAGTTTAAACGAGCTGCTACAAAAAGAAATGTGGCGGTTAAATTGAGCACTAAAATTGGATTTTTTAACTTATTGTCAATTTAAATTTAAATTATAACTGAGCCAATGTTATACAACTTTGAGCAAACTAGCGCAGTGCTCGTTGAAGGCTAAGGGCTCTTAGCCCTTAAACTTGTTGAAGGCTAAGGGCTCCTAGCCCTTAAACTTGTTGAAGGCTAAGGGCTGCTAGCCCATAACCTTGTTGACAAAAAATGTTTCTGAATTCTTTAAGAATTTTTGAAAATTTGTAGGAAATTATTTTGTCAGGATTTTTTTGTTTTCTATTATTTTAGTGTAGAATGTTTCGGCTGTTTAGAAAGCCTTGGGGGAGAGAAAGTGGAATTGGGAGCTAAGTTGACATTGGGACAAAATTGTGACTTCTATGTGTTATTTTAGCCCTAAAGGTGAAAGGTCAAGTAGTTGTAGAAGTGTTTGGTATGGGTATAAAGTTATTGGGTACTTGAGTGGTCTTGTAAAAGTAGTGAAGACAAGAGTGAAAGTAGGCACTTAAGGAAGTGGAGAAAGTAAAGGAAACCAACACATTTCTTCTTCATACATTCATTTAATTGCTTACTCAAAATCTTATTTGCTTTCTTCCGCCCTACCTTTCTCCTACAAACGAAAAATGGACAAGAATTTATTCAATTAAATTCTCATAATTTGATTCAGAAAGAAAAAGTAAAAATTCTCGGAATTTTTTTTAAATTCTCGGAATTTTTTTAAATTTCAAAATTACGAAAAAAAAAAAACTAGAATTACCTTACAGCCATTGAATCCGGAATTAAGCTAAACATACCAATCTTGAATTGACTGTAAAATTGTAGAAAATATTTTTGGCGTTTGACTTATTCAAGAAGCTCTTTAACATAAAATAAGGCCAAATCATTTTAATTTTGTTTAAAAAAATCCAGCATTTCTAACAAAAAATCAAGAATTGCTGCAATTTTTTGCGACTCAAGATTTCGTAATAAGAAATAAGCAACATTTTATAAAAATTATTCAAAATTTTTAGTGAAATTTAAATAAATTACTTATGTGAACTGGAATTAACCTTAAGAAAGTGTTATTTTTGTACACATTGCAGATATACATATTAAAATTAGGGGTTAGGGTTCAGGTTAGGGTTGGGGTTATGGTTACGGCTGGAATTGGCGTTAGGATTATGGTTGAGGTTAATAGGTTGGGTGTTTAGGTTTAGGCTAGGGCTTGGGGTTAGGGTTAGGGTTGAGGTTAGGATTGGGGCCAGGGTTGGGGTTGAGGTTAGGGTTGGGGTTAAAGTTGAGTATAGGATTGGGGTCAGGGTTGAGGTTAGGGCTTGGGTTGGGGTTTAGGTTAGGGCTTGGATTGGGGTTAAGGCTAGGGCTTGGGTTGGGGTTAAGGTTAGGGCTAGGATGGGGTTAGGGTTCAGGTTAGGGTTGGGGTTATGGTTACGGTTGGAATTGGCATTGGGGTTAGGATTATGGTTGAGGTTGAGGTTAGGTGTTTAGGTTTAGGCTAGGGCTTGGGGTTAGGGTTAGGGTTGAGGTTAGGATTGGGGCCAGGGTTGGGGTTGAGGCTAGGGTTGGGGTTAGGGTTGAGTATAGGATTGGGGTCAGGGTTGAGGTTAGGATGGGGTTTAGGTTAGGGCTTGGATTGGGGTTAAGGCTAGGGCTTGGGTTGGGGTTAAGGTTAGGGCTTGGGTTGGGGTTAGGGGTAAGGGCAAATAACTTTCAAATTATTTGAATAGTGCTGTAAATATTTTAAATTTTGTATAATTTTTTTCTTAAATGGTTAAATTTTGATTACCATTTTTTTGGCGACAGATACGACTTCATCAAAGTAGAGCATGGCAGGTCTGAACTTTTCTTGAATGTCACACATGAAGAAAGCACAACGACTGGGATTGAGAAGTCCTAAATCCTTGAGTAGTTTGGCAGCCATGCTGTGTGACCTTTGCTCCTTTGACCTCTTGGAAGCACTTGACCTTTCTTAAAGTTGTGTCTCGTAGTTTTGATGGCAGTGTCACCTGGGTGCTGTTCCACTCCTAGTATAAACCTACTATGAACAACTATGCCGACTACCCTTTGCTATGGTATAAGGAGAAAGCAAAGCGCAAGGCTCCCAAGCTTTCCCTCTGGCCAAGAATCCTTCCAAGAACTTTCTCCTGTGTTTTGGCAAGACGGGTAGAATCGGGTAAGAAGAGAAAGCGGGTAGAATGTAGGGAAAAAGCGGGTAGAAGTGGTAGATAATTAAATTGTGCGAATGCCACTCGAGGGACAGAACCACTCCCTTTCCTTATAAAAAACATTCAGCTTCCTTTTCCATTTTACTTTTCCCAAATCATCTTCACTTTTTAACAAATCTAATTTAAAATTCTTATACTAAACAAAATACTTTCACCATTCATTCGTCCAACCAGAGCTACTAGAATCTTACAATTTCATATTAACATACTCCACTTAATAAAAAATATATTTGACCTATGACCCATGACCTCATGGATGACGCTGTTAAAATTCCGGCGGAAAATTCATTGAATCGTACATATTGTTTTTAATTTTACCCAGTTCTGTTTTGAAAGAACCAAGCGTTTTTGCCCAAGCCGTTCCAAATTGGAACAGCTTGGAACTTCCAAGCCGTTTTTTGTCCAAGTTTCAACATCCGTTCAATTTTGTGTGCCAAAGTAGCCCCGAATTTGACCTTCATGCCCTTCGCTAATGAAAATCGGGTCTTTGGACAATGTGATCGTGACAAAAATTTTAAGATTCGGCTATAAATTTTGAGAAAGTTAACCCCCGCTGACCTAGAAATTTATTTCTCGCCCCGTTGGCCGATATTAGACCACCTTTTTTATAATTCGCTTTTTCGATGGTCAACAAACCGGCACCAAAAATCCATTTCTTGTAAGGTTCACCTGACGGAGGACGGAACCTTCATTTGACCAAGGACCTATTCTTACGGTCAGCACCACTTATCCGTCATTTCAATACAAAATTGCGTACGTTAGTAAACTTTGATAAAATGAACTTTGACCTCTGCATGTCTTGTTGCCATAGAAGTTTGAGCAATCCAATAAGCCAACAAATAAAGCCACAATTTGGAAATCATGACTGTCAAAAACTCATCCGACGATAGGATTGGAATACCTAAACTTTTGTACAATGATTTTGCCGTATGCAGTTAAAATTCTTTTTTCCAAGTGGCGTTAAAGTCTAGAGAACAAAATCTTGGAACATGAATTTCCCAAAATTCAGGTGCATGTGGTTTTGTATAAGTTTGATTTTTGGTAAGATTGGACCTGGGTCAACCGTATGTGAACCCACGAGCGGACGACTCATTGACCCTGCAACGAACAGACCATTTCGTAAGTGCTGAAAGCTGGAGCTTAGTAGCTACGGCGCCGTGCCCTGACACAATGTCACAACTTTGTATTATCTTTTTTCATATTAGCCGACGGGTCAGTGTGTCCCCTCACAGAGTATTGTAGGGCCCACGTTCCTCCCGTGGTCCCACCCAGAGGTGATTGCAGTCCAAAGGTCGCTCCAGGGCAACCGTGCACCACTAACGGTATGGTACCACGTTGGCTCAAAAGTTTATGACACAGTTGGACTGACCTTACCACCTTGACCTTCGATTTCCAGCTGCCTGTCAACCTGGAACAGCAATCGAGGCCAACAAATTTGTTTGTAGCAGAGAACCTGGAGCACCCGCTGGAATCTGTGGCTGTTTGCATGACTATCTTACACAACAAGAGCGTGAAAGACTGGAGCTTCAAAATGGCTTCGCATGGATAAGGGTCGCCAATGGACAAGGTTGCATCAAATCTGTTCGATTCAATCAACAATGCAATCCAAATACGGATGGTAATTAATATCTAGCTGATTCACTAATTTGTAATTACAATTAATTAACTACAACTAACCATTAACCGTAATATTCCTAACTATATTTATAACTAACCCCAGTGTGTGGCGACCCCTTGTTGGAATGTCGCTATCAAAACGGAAAGTCAGGTGACAGCTATTGTCTTTTTCCATTTGCGAGTCGAAATGACGGGGAAAAGTGCTACGATACGTCTGGTTAGTGTCGCAGTTTTCACTAAATTGAAATGCGGTACGTCATCTTGACATATGACCTCTTTGACAGATTGCAGTGACCCCTTCAGCTGTGAGGAAGTAGCAGGTTTAAAGACATGCTCCTGCCCACCAGGAATGAAAACGGATCCAAAGAATCCCAAGGGTTGTATTCAAAGCTACGTGGGATACCTCATCCAGTGTGATACTGATGACGGTGTGTTCTAAATTTTGATTCGCATTTCTTGAAAATTGGTGACATCATGGCAATGAACGCTAAAAACGTAAATGTCACCCAATTAGATTGCTTGCCTTCTTGGAACATTGTGTGTAACCCTTCGACAATGGTCTGCGACTGCAGAGATAGAGGATCAACTACATCCATTTTTGAATATTTTCAACAGCAGAATGGACAAGTAATGCGACTGCAGAGATAGAGGATCAACTACATCCATTTTTGAATATTTTCAACAGCAAAATGGACAAGTAAACGTTTTCTAAAAATTTCAGCTTAAATTTTTAAACTATTTAAAAAAAAATCTAGTTAAATTTAATTAAATAGTTACATTAATAATTAAAGTATGATATAGGATCGATGTTACCAGACGTATGACCTAGGAGGACTTTGTATACCTGATGCAGTCCTGACAGCACAAGGAACAGATCATGGTAAGCGTTGTTTTACCTTTGGCGTTCTTTTCTCGTGTTAATCGTACCCTGATTTCCGTGTCGAGGTGTACTGCTAAGCATACGCTGAAAACTTTTTTTTTTTAAAAAGCGCTGATTTGGAATTTTTTTTCGTTTCAATCTTGTCCAGATTGTCGTCGTAATAATAAAGATGGTCACAAAACGAATTTAGTTTGCCGAGATAGTGCTGCTAGTGTTTTGTCTTGCGCATGTGAACTGGATCACTTTGAGTACGATGTTGCCCGAGGAATTTGTGTTCAAGAATTTGCTTGGTATGGCGAAGGGTGTAGCACTGGTAAGAAAAAAAATATTAAATATATTAATTCATTGAATATTATTTAAATGTTAATTAAAGCTAACAATAATAATTTCAACAAATTCCCTAAATTCTAGATTCCAACAGTAATTCAAACAGCGTCATAAAATTGTAAGCATGGAATCCCTGATTTTACCTTTGACATGTAAGGATGCGCTAACGACATTTGACCTTGATATCCCTGTACAGGCATCAATGTGATTCCAAATACAATTTGATGTGCGTCGATTTCAAATGCGCATGTGTACCAAACGCCGAACCGGCCAAAGAAAGATCTTGCTTCTTCATAGAAACACGTAAGTTTGGTATTTAGAAAATTGTTCGTTTTGAACAAAAGGACTTTGAGTAAAAACGTTTAGAAAATCAGAATTTCAATTTATTTTCTTACGTGTTTCGAAGTTCGACACTTCGGAGAATCTTGTGATGCAGATATAAAAGGTAAGTCGTAGCCTCTCTTGACCTCCGTTTCACGTTGAGCGGAATTTGTTTCTATTGTTGTATTTTACGTTCTTACTTCCATAGCTTTCTGTGATGCTACAGAAAATATGGCGTGCACAAATGGCGTCTGTGCTTGCGTTAATCATACGGACATAAAACAGGAAGGAAGTTTCTGTAGAAATACAAATGTTGATCGCCGTTCCTCAGCCTCATCTTGTCTTGTTCTCACCTTCATTCTCAATTACATTCCTCTTGTGTTTCTTTTATAATAAATTGAATTGTGTAAACCTTCAAGGTCTTTTAGCATAAATCCAAGGTTATTCAGTTCTATTAACCACGGTCCAAGGTCATGACCTTCTGTTGCGGTGCTTCTCTGTGTCAACATTTAAGGTGGTGAGGAGCGGCTCAAGTATTCAACGGAAGAGGGATGAGTGTCAACTCGAATCAATCAGAGGATTCCTTAATTCTTTTGTTATCCGATGACAATGGCTGTCTTCACCAGCAGTACCGCTTCCCTTCCTTCAAGCACTTTTTATTCCAGCCTTTTTTCAGCGATTCTTAACTTGAGTGACTGGAGTGAGTGAGTATGCCTAAAGGACCAAGGAAATTCATTCCATGAAAAGCCTTCTTCTCAGTCGTCGTCCAAATGCAAAGTCTAAGTTTATCAAAGAAATTCTCTAAGCAACATACACGAGCGAGCCCACCAGCGAAATACTTTTGAAAACTCACCAGTTCAGTTTGGAAACTCATCCAGAGCAGACGGTTATTACCCTTGTTCCTCGATTCGCCTTTAGGTTATCCAACACTTCAGGTTAAACCTAACCTGTAGACATCCATCGTGTTAGGCTAAACCCACCTTAACCTGTTAGAATTCACAATTCAAGTTAAGCTTAACCCTGCACCCGTCATTAACCCGTCACTACACACCTTCGTTAATCCTAATTGTCCCAATTCAGTTGTCGTTTCATTCATTCCTTCCAGCCCCTCTGAACGGAGACTTCTCTGCACTGAAACGCTGGAAAAGAGATCAAAAATAATTTGAACGGTGGTTGCAAGCGAGCTATTTTTAATCCTCACCTCCGCATTCTGTAATTCATTTCGTCCCCTTCAGAATTCTAGAATCCAAAACGACCAAGATCCTAAAAGTGGAACAAGTGCTAGTGGCTGGTAGCTTCCAAAGTGGTTGGTAGGCTGCTTTGCACGTAAAATTTGGTGGCGGTGGTGGTGGTAGTGGTGGTGCTGGTGCAACAAAAGTTCTGGAAGAGACTTCATGGCGTGATATCGCTGCTATGAGCTTCTTCTCCCCATTATCCTGATCGTAAATCCACTTGTGGTGCAGTGCCTCCAGCCACACATATAATATTTGAGCTCCTTCTCCCCATTATCCTGATCGTAAATCCACTTGTGGTGCAGTGCCTCCAGCCACACATATAATATTGCTAGGAATACTGTAATACTGTCAGTACTGTCAGTACTTTCGTCCTTGGATCGTCGTGGTCGCCCCCATCTGAAATTATTCGTATAAAAGGCATTGGTGGTAGCGATAGGGTGGCAATGAGAATTGAGAAGTGAATTCTTGACGAGGTTTTAATTGTGTCCTAACCAATTAGTCCACTCTCTTAATTACTACACAAATTCTCTTAATTACTAACCCCTGTGCCTTAGCCTTACCATTTATCTATCCGTGTGTTTAAATCAACAACAGTTGACCAAAAATTTAGGATATTTGACGGTGGCGTTCACCGCGGCGGTGGTGGCGGTTTTCCCGTTGGTATTGGTTCGTATGTGGTTCGTTGTGTGTGTATGTCTAGAAGGAAAAAGAGAACCAAAAATTAATTATTAAATCACACAAAACCCTCAAAGTTGACACATTCATTGATTGACAAAAAGAGCAAATAGAAAGTGCTAATGTGTCATCTGTTGAATCAATCGCTGAAAACGCTGGCTGAAAACGCTGAAACAAGCAGCAGGAGCCCGAAAAACTAATTAATAATTACGGACAGCCTTCCAGAAGAGCCTAGACAGCAAGGAAAAAGGTAAAGGCGGGATTTGAACTTTTGTCAAGTGTCAACAAGTGACAAGAAAAAACATAACGGTACGGTACATGTACATCAGGAAGGTGGTGTTGACCTTTGGTTGATTTGTTGACACGAATTAATTTCACCATCGTGACACGGCTCAACCCCTCACTCATTGAAGGAAAGAGTTCTTGCAAAAGTGCCTTTTTTGCATAAGATAAAGGATGTGCTAATAACTTTGTCATTTTTTGCACACAAGACTAGACAAAAAAAATTTGCCAAAAGCCATAAGAATAAACTCGTTTGACCAGACCAGTGGCCATAGTCCACTCCAGTGCCAGTCCAGAAAAAGACTTCCAAAGGCGTGACCTCGCTCTATTCCATCTTCAGAATATCCGTGGACCAGGACCACCACGTCAGTATCACATGACAAGAGACAAATCCCTGTATTAGAGTTAAGGAATTAACGGATCTATTAGTGTTAATCAAGGAGATCATTTCCAAAGTAAGGAAAAGACAATTGAAGATTAAAAGAATCTAATTAAGGAATTCTGAAACTTTCGTCTAGGATCCCCCCAGAGTGACTAACTGTATCGGCCTGCCTTCGACGACGCGACAACTCTCTATCCGATTGAACTAGGAAGAAATCATCCACAATGAGTGAAGGAACTGTTAACCTTTCGACCTCCCCTACGTCGACTTCATCAACAGTTAAACTTGCGACTTCTACAGAAGCGACAACCATTAGTCTCAGCTCATTGAAGATCCAAGAAAGTACGGTGACCTCAAACAATGCAAGTGATGCTGACGCTCAAGGATCAAGGTCACCTCCAAGCTCACCTACCAGTGGGGGATCGTCCTCAATGTCTAGCATTTCTGTTCCAGCAATTCAAATCCTAACTCCAACACCTTGTCCATCACCACCAAATGGCCAATCTAATGAGAATAATGTACCTCCAGTTCAGCCTAAACTCAAAGCAATTCTACCATCAATCACATCCTGTGTCCATACGCCGTGTTACTGGTAACTCTTTACTTTTAAAAAAAAAGAAAATGTATACAACCAGTAGCAGTACAATAGCCATTTAGAGTAACCTGGTTGAGTATTTGAGCAAGGTAGTTTTATAAATGAGCTGCCAAATACCCGGGTAGTTGGGTCTGGTGGGATGTTAGACATGGAAGAGGCGGGGGTATTGTTTTTGGCACGGGATTGATATTTGTGAGCTGTTCTAAAAAAACCATTCTGTTTTGTTCTCAAATTTCTTTACGAGTTTTTTTTTTGTTTGCAGTGAGGAAAATATCTGGTTACTTTGTGATCAGATCAGAACACAGTACTCAAGCGAATTGGAGTATTGTACTGTCGCTTTCATTTCTAATCCGAATCGGATGGTACCTTTATGGAGACAAAAGAGTGGCAAGACTGAGGATAAACTCACAATTTGGGTGAGTATAATTTCAGAGTACTCGAACTCTTCAATCGCTTACTTTTGACCGTGACCTTGGCAAACATTGACTAAACGTTTCGGTTTTAGGACTACCACGTGATTCTGCTCTACAATCCTGACGATCGAGCCGTTGTGTATGATTTAGATTCAGGTAA
>JABASL010001078.1:0-12319 GCA_019775825.1 Neanura muscorum | reverse complement strand
TATTTAATTTTAATAATTGTAGCTTACGTAAGTGATTCCTGCATAGAGATGATCATAATTTGCAGTTGGAAGTTTTACTCCAGGGAAAATGTCAGAAATGATTCCTTGGAAGAGTGGAATGTCATGGGACAAAAATTTGGGTAAATTGACATCCATAATTGATCGTAGCAAAAGAAAATCTTCTTTATCAAATGGAAACTTCAGTTTCAAATTTGCAGCAGCCAAAAGTACTGATTTTACGGCTCGCATTCCTTAAAATAGAAACAAGCTTAATCATCACGATTTTCCAGGTTCATAAAGGTCAAAGTGTAAATTTGTGAAAGATTCTGTTCACCCTCAAAATCTTACCATAATCGTAGTGGAATTGACTTGAAAGTTGTTCAGAACATAGTCGATATGTTGTCACAATTTTAACGGCCAAGTTTCTTGCATCTACAAATCCACAAGAATACAAGGAAATCTCTCCTATCATTGCGTAATCTGGAACCATCATGGCAACTGTACGGAACAGGACTTTTAAATTGTCGGGAAGTTCTGAACGACCAGCGTATCTGAAATGAAAATTTAAAAAATCAAATATTCTACATCACTGTTCAAAAATTTTGACGTAAGAAGTTCAGTTAAAAAAAAGCTTTGATTCTTTTGTTGGCTTTTAATTCTTCTTTTTTAAATTTTGATTTCAATTTGATTTACCCAGGATTCATGGTAATACAAACATAGCAAGCAGGATTAAGTTTAAGTTCAGTTCCTTCAAAGATAAATGTTTCCACATTTGCTTGAACGGCTCGAACAATACACAAAATTTGTTGAGCAATGACAGACAAAACTTCAAGTTCAATTCGATTAAATTCATCAAAACAGGCCCAAGCTCCGCAGGAAGCGAGTCCTTTAAAAAACTGTGCAACGTGTCATGGAATACAAACAAATATGAACAATTTGATTTTTAAATATTAAACAAATTTGAACAAATGAAAGAAAATGCGTTCGCATTTCCATTTCAACGAAAAAAAGAATTTCACCTTTCCCATTGCGATGTAGTCCAAACCATCAGAACAATTGAAAACGACACATTGAACTGCAAGAGCCTTTAAACACAAATGTCAGTTATTTAAAATTTAAATAACTTAAATTTAATCACATAAAATAAAACATTACTTTTGCTAAATCTTTCGTTGTTTCCGTTTTTCCTGTTCCAGCAGGACCTTCTGGAGCTCCATTCAAATGAAGATGGTAAGCACCAATCAGCGTTCGGTAGCAGCGATCCGTAAGTGGGGTAATCACAAGTCGTGGAGAATTTCCCAAGTATTCGTATGCATATTTCACAACAGCGTTAATAATTCGTACCAAAACGGCGTAACCTTCAAAATAATATCGAAGTTGAGCCAACCATTTGAAATCCGTTTCACTACTAACGCCTTGTGCAATCATTCCTTCAACGACATCCCTGAAAATTAAACAAATTAGGCTTAGTTTTAAAAATTCAGACCAGTTTTTTGCACCAAACAATGACAAAAAAAGGTCCAGTATTTTTTCTAAAAAAAAAACTCTTATACTTCATTTTAAATTAATTAAATTAAATTAATTATTTTAGATACTCGTATTTCTTTAAAAGCTAACCTTGCATGAACATCAATTGTTACAAGAGCACCCAACGTGGTTCGGGACTGTTTGGACAATTCTCCACGAACTAGGGCCACAATATCATTCAATTGAGTCTAGAACATGATACAAAGATTATTAGGCTTATTAAATTAATTACAATTAAATAATTATTAATTAAATTGTGATACATATTATAATTTTTCATTTCAATAATTACATTCATTCTTTCCAAGTATTCTGCAAGACCTCCCGAAGTTGGTGAAGCAAGAGCTTCGTGTACTTCCGTCGTCCAATGAATTTGTGACACACAAAGAACAACTTGACCTGGCCACTTGATGACCCAATCTTGTCTTGCAGAATGCGCGTAGGCATCACTAGCATTTGCTATTACATCCCTCACAGTCATAATCATAACTTCCTCTACTTGTAACAACCAACGTTCAACACATCCCTGGGCTTCAACTGTATCAACTTGGATGCTAAAATAAACGCGTTCTCCTTCGGAACTATACATTCCATGAATCACTAAATTTGAATCAAAGTGAAGCTTATTGATTCCTTCAAAAAGTTTCTGAAGATGAGGTTGAACTCGAAGGGGATCCTTTGTCTCGGCCAAGATTTCCAACATTTCATCATTTGACAGGAAAAAGAACCTGCAAAACACCAGAATTCAATGCTAAAAGTCAAACTTTCCTTGAAAAAAGTTACGTTATGAAAAAAAAAGCACTAAAATTTAATTTTACTAACCGGATTTCCTTAAAGTAATGAAAATTTTACGTTATCCTAGATTATGGTTTAAGCTTTTATTGTAAATTCTTACCGTGGAAAGAAAAGTCTCTTCTTTTCCAAATATGCATTGAGGCCTTTGACAATTTTATCCAAAATTACTACGCAAGCGTTAAGTTTCTCCAGTAATCCTGGCTGACTAGCTGTTTTAACAGCGTTGGCTGAATCATCAACAGTGCCCATCACGGCCTTCCAAAGGATGTCAACTTTCTACGGGATAAAAAAGACGAAAACGTTACTACCAAAGGCTGATTCTAAGCACTTTTACATTCTTAGGAAATAATTAATATATAAATATATAATTTATATTTAGCTTTAATTGCCTTAAATAGTCTGTCTTCTTCTGGCATTTGTCTCATGATATCCTTGGAAGAGAAAACAGGTTCCAGATACAGCCATTGTGCTTGGACTTGAAGCCATACTTCTAAAGCTTTCTGAGAACGTAGTAATGCCGCTTCCCATTCACGTACTCTCTCTGCCAAGGAAAAATCAAGACTTATTGTCGTGATGCAAATTATTTCATTTATAAATATTTACAAAAATATAAAAATGTTTAAGTTTTAAATTGTTAAAAATTTTAAATTTTAAATTGTTAATATTTTAAATTTTAAATAATTAAAATTTTTAACTTTGTTTTTTTTTTAAATTCCTTACCTTCATGTGGTTTAACAAATGGAGAACCCTTCATCGTCTGTGTCTTTGTAATATGATCTTCAAGTAGAAGTTGAACGCCTTCAACGGAAGTTAAAATTTTGACGCCAGTTTCCCTGTAATTTGTTGTGTTGAGCTTTGTCTCTTCCCAGTCGGCCATCATTTTCTCAAGAGCCTTTAACATTGCATCTTCTTTGCTTGCCGCGTTACTTACACTCTCAAACCTAAAATATCAAATTAATGTAAAATTAACCCAGCCTTAACTAACCTAATATTAGGGTTATTAACCCAAAATTAGGTTTATTAACCTAAAATATTGGTTACTATACCTATCCAAGTACGGTTCCAATCCCTTGAGCAATAATTTTCTTAGGCTACTTCCAGCATCTGGAGTTACATCAAATCCACACATATCGGACATTTGCTTCCAATGTCTTTCTTTAAGTCCAGGATTACACATAATTGTGATCATTGGAAGGTAAGTCTAGCAATAGGAAAATTATGTTACAAATAAAAATTAAAATAATTTTTCTTAAAAAAAATTAGGAAGTTAATTAGTAATGTTAAATAATAATTTTTATGCTTACCCTGAACTGAGCTATAGCTTCCAGTGCTCTATTACAAATTCTTAATGGCGGTGGTAATTGATCCAAATTATCTTCATCATATAATTAGTGACAACGGAATTTGCTTCGCCTCAGCTTCAGCTGTCTTCTGAGCTTTAATTCGATTTTTGAATAATTTTTGAAGTTTGTACAATTCACTGTAATTAAAAATAAGAAAAAATTTTGATGTCAGAGTAAAAAATATTGTGTGATTAATTTTTGGAAGATCAGAGGGCAAAATCCTTAGGGCTCATATTTACCTATAGTATTCTTCAGTCTGAGAATCGATGGCTTCAGCATCTAGCCAATAGCTTCCATCCATCCAAATTCGTTCTGAACGTTGCCATTTTCGTGTGATGGTCCAAAGTTTTGAGTACGGTTCCATATGGCCCTGGTAAATAAACGAATTTTAATAATTAAAAAATAATTAGTAAGATTTGTATCATTTTAGTTCTGTTTTAGGGTTAGTTTAAGGGTTAGGGTTAGTTTTAGGGTTAGGATTAGTATTAGGGTTAGTTATTTGTTACTTCTGCTCACCATAATCTCATTAATTTCTGGAAAGATTGTTTGATTAAATTTGAAAAGTGCTTCTTCATTATTAATCCATTCAATTCCAGCTTGCAGAGCTTGAATTCGTTTGTAAACGTATTTTAAATCTTCACAATATTTTCCAACGTCATCATATTCTCCATACCGTGCACAATCATCACGCACGCGCCGTAACAACTTTTTCAAATCCAGCTTCATTTTTTCTGTTTTCGCTGCCAATCGCTCTTCAAATTCAACTTTCTTCTCCTCAATCATCTGCACAATTCAAAAACAATATTTAAATTAGGTTTTAGGTTAGGCTTAGGTTAACTTCGCAGAAATAAAACAACACTAAAATAATAAAATAGAAGCCATTTTAGTATAAATATAATACTGGATCCTTCCCAAATATTTCCCAAAGGGCTGATTCAGGCTGCGTGTGAAAAAGGTAAAATTTGATACAAATAATCGTAAATTACGTTGAATTTTACGTTCAAAAAGAGAACTTTGTTAAATATTGATTTCTAGTTTTATAAATTGTAATTCTTACAATTGCACTCTTTTCAAAGGCAGAATTGATTCGTCGATTCCACGCCCGAACTTGAAGAAGCATTTGCATGTCAGCCTGGGTCAAAATATGAACTTCGAGAAGCGCAAATTCTTGTTTGTGACCTTCAACAATTTCTTCCCTCAATTGGGACAATAATGCTCCACGTGTGTCATCGATATACTCGGTCAGTTCCATAAGTTCTGCAGTAGTTTCCGGTACTTTGAGTAACTTGGCTTCAATGAGCTCAAATCCATCCAAAATCCTAAAAATTGAAATAAACAATTAAGATTACTGACACTCAGGTTTATCTAAATCAAAAATATCCACACAAAATTTAGCATTCTATGACAAATTTTCGGAATAATTTTAAAAAAAATTTATTTTCTTACTTTTGATTATGATCTCGATATCGCTTTAACAGGTAATTGAGAACTATATTTTTCACGGCATCAGCTCTTCCTTGAAGCTCAGTTACAACGTCGTCATTATTAAAATAAATGCGACCAAAGAACATATTTTTAGGGATTTGAGATATTTGACGCCCATAATCCTTGAAATAGGCAACTTCCTTAATTCCTTCATAAAAAGTATGGTCTTCCTCAATAAATTTTTCAGCCCTTTCCTTAGCTTGTCCAGATAAAAGTTCATGGAATTCCTCCTCTGGATACAGAAAAACAATTACGTTAGAACAATTTGTTTCCAGTAGTCATCCACCAGTAAAAAATCCTGAGATTTGGTTGATCAAGGTTTCAGGTTACTTATAGGTTTGATTAGGAAGATTTTAGGTTTAACCTAGCTAACCTAAGAGTTTAGGTTAGGTTTAAGGTTAATTTTCAAAAAACTTGACCTTACGTAGTTGCTGGACATATTCAGTGGGCATGAGAAACCATTCATTCACAATATCTGACACTCGTGTATTGATTTCTTCAATAAATTTGGGATGAAGAGCCATTTTGTAAGTATTGACGGTAATTGTTGTCTTTGAATTGTTACGATTATTGTAAATCTGTCGAATGTCCGGGATATTCTGGACCGTGCTTACAATCTATCAAGAAAAAACAACAAGAAATTCAGTATTATTGGTATGATTTAAATCCAAGTTGACGTTGAACTCTGACCTCATCAATAACTTTCTTGAAGCAGAACATAATATCTGGAACAGCAGGATAAAAGTACACTGAATTGTCTTCCAGGGAACCATCCAGTAGAATAATTGGAAGTTTTTCTTCGTAATTTTCGTATGCCTCCACAACTTCATACGCTTGACTCATCATTAACATCATTACCTTCAAAAATCAAATGAATTTGGCTAATTTTTTCGCTAATCGGCTAATTTGAGGTCATCTAAACTTGGGTTTAAACTTTGACCTAGTTTAATCTTTGGCTTACATTACACCGAATAACGTTCTCGGCACAGTTAAACAGCAATTCCACCCTTTCAGGTGACATTCCCCGAATTGTTGGAAGACTTGAATACATTTGCGTCAATACTTCAATATACTGGCTCAGAAATTCTTCTCCATTGGTTCGAATTTCAAGTTGCATTGCGTCTTTCATCTCATGTGGTTTCGCTTTTCCCATGTCACTATAAAATCGAAATTATAACGTTATACAACGAACTTGGATTAAGATCTTGGCTCTTGGAAGTAGTAACACTGACTGAATATTGGAAATGTCCAGCAGTTTCTTAATTCCGACCATTTCCCGAACATTTAGAAACGTTTTCCAGACCAGTGGATGAAGAAGACGTAAACCGTGCAATAACATTCTCCTGTTAAGAACGTAACTGCGAGCCCAAACAGGTGCAGACGTGAATCTAGAAAGCGTTACAATTGGATAAAACATGGAACGAAAATCCTTCGTAGCTGTTAATTCTTACGGGGGCAACTTTTCTGGTATTTTGTATGGGTCAACATAGTCCTTTGCAGGTCGAATTACAAAATTCAAAATGGCACTCCTCATAGTTTCGATGTAATTTGACTCTACTTCTCGCAAAAGTAGCTTGAGTACTTCAGGCTGTTGTTGACGACCCTGAATCGAAATGTCCTAAATTATAAAAAGATGAGGAAGGTAAGAATCCCAAAACAAGTAAAATTAGTAAAACAAAATTAGTAAAACAAAATGCAACTAACAGCAGAGATCTTCTTAATCCACGCAGGATTTAATGGATTAACTGGAGCTGAAAGAACGCTATCACGCAAGTATTCGACATAGTCTTCCTGCGTCAAGAATTCATCAAAGTCAAGGGCATGCTCATCATCGTCATCTCCAATTTCCTGTGTAGCTTTTGCTTTTCGTTTTCGAATCAAGTCTAGAGTTCGTGTCTTGTTCTTGAGTGCTCGCTGAACAATGAACGCATCTTCCACTTTACGATTCTGAATATGACGCTCATAGTGAAGCAGAGGATGATTAGCTCTCGTGTCAACTCGAAACTGTCCCAGGGAAGGTACAGGTGGTAAATGAAAGTTGAATGGATCTGATGATGAATTGTCCATGGTACATGACATTGAAGGGGAATAGGTCGTTCCTCCAGTTGACCTTTCGCTCCATTGCGACGTAACACTCGATAGTTGAGGTAACTTGGATCGTTCTTTGTCCATTGTTATCCCAGGTTGATGTTAGTTACTTCCTTTTAACTAGATTTATTGCACTAGAATCAAAATAATATCGTTATTAATTCAAAGGTATGATTCTCATTCTATAGAAATTCTTTTACATTCGGTAATTACTAGAGTGTTTGATAAAACGACAGATTTACCAACGATCCGAGGCGGAAGTATCGATTTCCATCTCCCACATTCCACAAGGAAAACAAATAAATACCGTGGCACTTACCAGTGTCATGGAAACAAACCGAGACTTCTAAAGAACTAGAATATTAGACTCGGATCGATGGAAGCGCTTTCTTGACGTATGTCACAAAACCTAGCCAAGCCAAAGATCACTGTTCTGTTGTAGGCCGTATTAAAAGCGTCGGAAGGCAGGCCAGGACCCACGGTGCGGGTAACTTGGTAACTTCCCATTGGAGGTAAGCTAATGCTGAATCAGCGTTTCTGATATGCTCCATTAAACAAGTACGTTGTTGTAAAGTTAGACATGATGTAACAATAACCATAGAATTCAAATTCAATTAATGACGCTGGTACTACTTGACTTGGTGTCAGGAGTCCTGACTCAGGACGCCATGTCAAGTTGACCTGACTCAGGACGCCATGTCAAGTTGACCTGACTCAGGACGCCATGTCAAGTTGACCTGACTCAGGACGCCATGTCAAGTTGACCTGACTCAGGACGCCATGTCAAGTTGACCTGACTCAGGACGCCATGTCAAGTTGACCTGACTCAGGACGCCATGTCAAGTTGACCTGACTCAGGACGCCATGTCAAGCTGACCTGACTCAGGACGCCATGTCAAGTTGACCTGACTCGTCACGCGTCAGGTCAAGTGACAAAACGCTAAACCATAACGAACTGGAAAATACTCACCAGTGCTTCAGTGGAGCGTGGACCTGGACCGGATAAGCCTTTCCATGTGGTCCATTGGATGCTGTGATCACGATTAATTGATCGATCAATTAATGCTAAACCTTAAATCACTTAATAATTAGTATAATTTTGTGTTTGTAAACAAATGGATGTTAGATGACCTGATAACATTATAATGAAACATACCAGGAACTAGATCGCGCTCGTGTTGTCTTCTTGAATTAACTTTAACCTAAACAATTAACAATTACTTTCGTGGTTAGATTACCCATTGTTGCAGTGTGTGACAAAGGTCATACAAGTTTGCAAGATTGACACAGTCACAGAACAAACCACAAGCTGATTGATGCTGTGAATAATTCATTAATAATTATTATTAATGAATTGTTTATTTTTGAGTTTACGTTTACCCTCAAAACGTTTGAACATTGAACAATGAGACATGGTGCTTTGTTCACTAATGAATTCCTTAAAGTAACGGAGTAAATTAATATTCTACTTAAATATTAATTAAACAATAAATATTAACAAGGGAAGTAGTTCTTAAATTCTAGTCCAACAAAAGAAGCCAAGTTTTCTACAACAATCTTTCACACTTCATTGTCTAAACATCCTAATTAAACAAGATTTTTAAATAATATGACTAACTTCCTTTGATTCCTTATGCTCACTTCAAAAGAAATCCAAAAAGAAGTTGGGCTTGGCTCGAGTACTTGACCTTTGACTCGTAACTACAATAAATTGTCTTCTCTGCAGTTGTTACCACATATGCGTCTCCCTAATTTCACTTATAATTTGACTCGCTTTTTGAAGTGCCTGCAAAAAAACAAAGATTTTGCATTAAGAATATATTACTCAATTCAAATGTAATTTTTTTAAAAAAAAAAATCAAACAATTTTTTTTTCAAAAATTAAGAAAGCCGAAGCGCTGACCTTTAACATATCTGCAGCCTCGCGACGCCGTTGTGCAATATGCTCAGACTCGGCCAACAAACCATCAATCTCGTCTTGCTTGTAAAGATGGCTAACCTATTAATTAAAAAAATATATAAATAGTTAATTCATTAACGTATAAATTAATTATTATGTATTAATTAAATATATTAATTATTGATGAATACATGCAACTTAATTAGAGCCATTGGAAGCTATCTTACAAGTTCAGATTGAAGATTATCTTGAACAAAATTGACGAGAAAATGCATGACAGCCTTTGGGACAGAATCTTGAATAGACTTGCGCACAATAACAAAATAGGATTTGATCAAATTCTCAATAATTCGACAGTCCCTGTGCTCTTTGTCGGATAAATTCGGAGTTGAGCTAGGCTCGCCTTGAAGTAAATTCACGACTGATTTCTTCTTTACTGGACTTCCAGCCTCACCACGACTGTCACCTTCACCATGTCCATCTCCAATCATCACGGCTTGACCATTACTTGACTGTTGTTGCACTGGCGTCTGCGCAGTTCCCTTCCGTACTTGCGGTGTATTCGGAACATCGTGTGCAGGTGAATTGTCTACAGACTTCCCAATCACATTTCCAAACCACGACTGTCAAAGGCATTTAAATGAAGTATTTAAGGTTCCATTTTTCGATCAATCACAATGATTTATTAAATTTTGTTTTGTAATGTTACTGACCTTTGAACCTTCCACGACTTCCTGGACATTGTTTGTAATTGCCTGCATCGGAAGTGGATTTCCAGCTATGAGTTGATTTCTTTTCAGATTCTTGTCATGATGGTGACGGTGTTCCATTACTTCCATGGAACGTAGGGCCATGTCCGTCTCTCGGTGAAAGTCAGGATGCTTCGTGTTAATATATGCTAATTCAATGGCCACTAAATTTTCCACCATTTCATTGGTCGTAGGAAGGCGTCGTCTGAGAAGATGCGTCACGACGTCAATAATTTTCTCATGAACTTTTGGAAATCTGAGCATTTCTTGCTGTACTTCCGTTCCACAGTGCTGTATAATTCTTTGCATTTCTTCGTGAACTAATTCTACGCAACGAAGCGATGGTTCCTCCAGTCTTCGAATTTGTCGCTTCACCAATAGCTCAAATGTTACCTGCGAATGAGTAAAGTATGCGAGTAAATCATAAGAATTTCAATCGAAGATACTTCTGGATATTTGCTTGTGATATTCTTTACTATTGCTCCTGATATTTTACCTCCGGTACAAAAAGCGCAGGTCTTGGTCCTGTAGCATTTCTAATGGCTGTGAGAATATCCAATTTTGTCAATCCGCTCACAGGATCAATTGATAGCAATGTATTTCCAAAAGTTTCATGAAAAATGTAGCAAATGCGAGCTCCACCACACAATTCAGTGGTTTCAATGTTCCGTGCAGTTCCATTGATCGTAGCATTGTAGGAAGATGCAAATTTGGTAATAATCTGTAATAAAGTTTGTGACTTGTCTCGCACATCGTCCCCATAGGATTGAAGAACCGTTTGAAATTGAGAGATCATAACGTTCACCCGTGTCTGTAAAGATTTCAAGGTTATTACAAGTTAAGGTTAAAGAACCATACCATAGGAATGTTATGGCTTTAGTCGAAGTTATCAACTAGCACGCCTCGCCAGAGCAATTGGAAATTAAAATCAAGATAACAATAATTATTTATCCAGACTGACCTTCAGTTCAGGAAGACAGTCTCGAATATGATGCATGAGAAGTCTGTTAAGAGTCTTGGCCAAATAGGGTGTTCCATTTCGAGATGCGAGCGTAGGATATTTTCGTTGCAAATAATGCTGCTTCATCCTTCAATGCATCTTCAATGGCCTTGTTCGTCTGAATGTCTAATTGGGAACGGTTAACAACCCCAATTATTCCCAACTTCACTGGGACGACACGACCACAGAGGACATCTACAGCATCAGTTCCAGCGTCCATTAAGTCCAATTTTGTGACTACTCCGAGCGTTCTTCTCCCATCGGGATCCACCTCTTTGGCTAACTTTAAACTTTCTGATGTGGCCATATCATTGTTGGCTGGAGAAACGGCAAGGATAATGCAGTTTGGATTCTTGATGTAGGAAATGATGAGGTCGTTGATTTGATCTTCAATGTCATCTGGCTGGTCACCGGCTGGAACCTACAAAAGGCCACAGATGAATGTTAATTGACAACTGCTGACCAACTTTAACCTAAATAGGTCACAATCAAGCTAACCCGTACAACAAGTTCCCAATTTCATCCTAACCTAACCTACAGTTAAGCTGAACGTACCTTAACAATTCCCGGGAGATCAACCACACTCAGATTTACAACCCTCCCTGAATACACTTTGAGATTAATGGAATCCGGACAAATTCCTTTGTTACTTCCAGCCTTTCGATTCGTCTCAAGCTCAATTTCCTTACGAACTTCCTCAAAATCTGTGTATACTTTGTCCGGTTTATGAAGAAACTTGCACCATTCTTCTACTTCGAGCGTTCCTTTAAACCAAAAATTCCGAATGATACCGATGAATACGTACTACTAACTATAAAATTCATATTAACCTCTGAGTTCCTTACCTTCTCTGGTATTCCGGTGTTCTCGATCTTCCTTCGGTGTATAAATCAACTGAAGAACCAAAGGACAACGAGTCACCGTTCCCGTCCCACGCGGAAGAAATGTTCGCCCCACTAAACTTTCCAACACTGAACTTTTGCCAGAACTCTGATGGTTATAAAAACTTATCGTAAGTTATCTAAAAGATGTAACTAATGATGAAATTTACTTACCTGTGTCCCAACAACAACAATTTGCGGAAGTTGAATACTATCCGCCCCAATAGTGTTGAAAACGTCCTGGAGCTTGTTAATTACCGGAATGAGGGCTTCCATACTTCTAGTTTGGTAATTGATAACTTAAAAACTATGCACTACACTTCTTTTCAATGTCCTTCCTTCCGTAGTGCAACCTTGAACTGGATATAATGTTCTAACTACAACGAAGTTCTTACACCGGAAATCGTATATTTAATAATGTTGTGTTGTTGTAGTGATAAGCAGCCGCTTTAATTTTCTCTTTGGACTTGGAGCTTTACGTTTCCGTCGGCATCTACGATTTTGTAAGTTCCAGGTTTCTTAAAATGAAGTGGACCGTTGAAGTTGTAGGT
>JABASL010001077.1:0-12320 GCA_019775825.1 Neanura muscorum | reverse complement strand
ACCCACCCCCATCACTTTCTGTCATGCAACATGACGGACACCCACCCGCCACACGGTATGACGTCATATATGGATGAGGCCTAAAGCAAAACTTTTGCAAAATGAACCTATCCATGACCTGGAGGCTTGAGGAGCTTCGAGGCTTGACCATTTTTTCACACAAATAGTATCACCTCATAAGATGTAATTAGTATTTAGTCCAAGATGTGGTTTGTAGAACGTTTGGGTAAAATTTTATTGACGCTTATCCAGGGAAGGGGATATGCTTAAGAAAGCACTTACTGGAGATTATGTCTTCTTGTCAGTTGTCGGTGAATGTGTAAGATGAAGTATGAAACGATCAAAGATTGCTTAATTGTCCATGAGGAAAATTAAAAACGACGTAGATGAGATATTGCGCAAGTACAGGCACACTCCCCTTCTGCTTTCAAGATTTTGTAATTAAAATATTTAAATACCCAACTTCCAATTGTTTATAAAATGAGGATTCCAAAAGATGACCAAGCCCCATTTGTCAGTTCAAAAATAACTGGAACTTTTTATTAACTTTTCTTAACTTAACATTTAAAGTTTCTCAAGCTTTTGGTAAGTTTAGTGACGCTTAAAATTAGTTCAGAAACTCATTGCTAAAATTCGCAATTATATTTGCAAAATAATTGTAATTATAATAGAGGGTGTAAACATTTTCTGAATACAATTTGCAGATTCTACATAAAATGAGTACACTGAAATTTGCAAATGGCGGTGGTGATGCCGAAGTTAAAGTAATTACTGAAAAAGGAGCCAAATTAGTACTCAATGAAAAAACCCTGCTACAAACTTCGGATTCTTCCCGAAGTGTTCTCAACCCTTATACTTATGACATTGTCAAAGAAAGTGCAGATTATATCCTTGGCCAAACCAAGCATCGACCCAAAATTGGAATCATTTGTGGTTCTGGACTTGGTATGTACAAAAATATTAAATTCGGTTAAGCGATTCAGCAATTGGGGCAGCGTTTTATGAAACACTGCCCCAAATATTAAAGCACGACTGGGTCGGGCTAAAAAAACAAGCCCCAAATTATTTGTTTTCGTTTAGGTGGTCTTGCAAATCTGTTGGAGAATGTCAATAAGCTTCCCTATTCAACGATTCCACATTTCCCAGCCTCCACGGTCGTGGGCCACAGCGGTGAATTAGTAATTGGTGAATTGGGATCCGTTCCAGTGCTATGTATGAAAGGGCGTTTCCATCTATATGAAGGCTACGCTCTCTCCAAGGTCTCTATGCCTGTTAGAGTATTCAAACTCATGGGAATCGAGATCCTGATCGTGACAAATGCGGCTGGAGGACTCAATTCCGCTTACAAAGTAGGCGACGTCATGTTTCTCAAAGATCACATCAACTTTCCTGGCATGGGAGGAGATTCTGCCCTCCGAGGACCAAATGACGAACGGTGAGTGAACGGAGCAAACCGTGGCCATATATCTGGCCACGGGTTTTTCGACAAACGGTGGCTGATTCTAATTTCTGAGCTTCTAAATCAGATTTGGGCCAAGATTCCCTCCGCTCAACACAGCTTACGACGTGAAACTCCGCCAGTTAGCTAAGCAAGTAGCCACTGAGCTTGGAATGAGCGACTATGTTCATGAGGGTGTGTACACAATGGTCGGTGGGCCCTCGTATGAGACTGTAGCTGAACTCAGAGCTTTGCGCATGCTTGGAGTAGACGCCGTTGGTAAGGATCCAACTACGGCTGCGTGCCTTGAAAGTGGTGAAAAAATTAATTTGGTTAAAAATTTAATTAATTGCAATTCGGGTAATTTAGGCATGAGTACAATTCCATAAGTGATTGTAGCCCGACACTGTGGAATCAAATGCTTCTCATTCAGTCTCATAACAAATGCTTGCATCCTGGAATATGATGTCAAGGAAGAAGCTTCACACGAAGAGGTCATGGAAACAGCCAATGGGCGGGAAGCTGATCTCAATCGATTCGTTTCAGCGCTCATTCCCACAATTCAAGAACTCCACCTGAACGGGAACTAATGAGAAAATGGACTACTCTATTTTAAATTACCTAAAAATTTACGACGTAATAATTTTAATTCGTTTTTGTTTGTTCATGGATAAAAATTAAAACAATATTCACGATTGTCCATTGAAAGTCAAATTTTCCAATAAAATCGTGGATCTACTCGTCAAATTGCAGACTTATTTGTGAACAAACTAACTTGAGAACATGAAGTTTAAAACAAGAAGTCGCTTTACTTACTTTGGAAAATTCAACTTCTAACTATACGCATGCATATACAATAAAAGTGCATTTCAGTGAGAAAGCAAGTTAAAACTAATCAACTTAACTTGAATGTTATGGCTGATTTTAAGTAGAAACAGAGGATTTGTTCGTTAATGTTGTTCGTTTGTTGGGCTAAATAAGTAAGAAGGCACTGGAGAGTAACGACAGGAGACAGAAAATAAAAACTAAAAACGTAAAAATTGCACTACCTATTATGTTTCCATTGAGACTTCATTGTTCTTTTGGGTACTGCCAGTGGATCCAACAGTTTCTTCAATTCGATGGACCATTTCCAACTCCATGTCATCGTGACCATTGCTCTCCTCCACTCCGTTGTGGTCACTCGGAGGAGCAGGAAGTGAAGGCTGTCTTGTAGAGGTCGGCTCCTCATCTCGTTCACAATCTGGAAGTGCCATTGGGATATGAAGCCTGTGGTTCCAACCTTTTGCTCTTGCAATGATATTGATATTTTCAAGAGGGCCGTCCGTTCGTTCCAGAAAGACGCCAATCTCGGCTGCTACATGAAGGAGAGCTAAGAACAAAAGAGACGTTGACAGGAATCGTGCCGTCCGCTCATCCGATCTCCTAAACACTTCCAGAAGTAGAGTTAATATATCCAGTGACATGTCCTTGTCTTGTGTAGATTTGTTATTTTCCTGTTAAACAAACAATACGGTGAAAAAATATGTTTTAAGGAAGTTTAAGTTACTAAAAGTAATTTTTACTGAATATTGATTAGTTTAAAATTGAAGGTAAACTTACATCAAGTTCTAACTTCTGTCTCAAAATTTTAAGTATATTATATTTGAGAAGACGCATGTTTATTGGTTTTGGCTGTTTCGCAAATTTAATTCCATCTGAATCGGCGGTCTACAACATAAGAATTAAGAAAATTAATTAAGCACTTATAGCTGCCCTTATGTGCTCATTTCGGAGTATTTAAGCAAGAACTTACAGCGCCCATGAAGTCCTCATAATCAGTATTCTCCACAAACGTGAGGGTTGGAAAGAAACTCAGAAATGTGTCAACTACGAAGGTTAAAATATTTATAACGATTGTTGGAATCGAAACAAGACAATTTTTAGGTATTTAAATTCCTAGTTTTTAAGCAAGAACTCACGATTCATGTTGCCACTGGATGGAATTTGTAGACCGGGTTCTCCACCCAACTCAGCTCCGAGTAATGACTGCAGAACGGCAAAAAATATAATGAGATGATAATACAAAATAAAGAAATAACGATATTTGAACAGTAAGAGCATATTAAAAATTACGCACGTTCGAACAGTAGTCACCTCCTTCCTCGAATTGAGATCTCGCACCACCCTCGAAATCAATGTCACCGTCATCATCGAGTCCGTCGCCGTCAAGACTTCTATCAAAACTTTGGTCCCTGTTGCCATTGTCTCCAAACATTTGTAAAATGTTCCATTTTGGGTCCACGAAGTATCTCAAGAACTTCTCTACGTCCTGGGGGACGTTGCTATTTCCAGTAAGAGTGTCAAGATAAGTATCCTCGTTGAAGGCATCGGTGCTCCTGACACCTGCGCCATGACACTGTTGCTTCGTGAGCTTCCACCGTTCCAAACATTTGTCATCCAACTCAAGTCTCCCAGGAACGAGGGCATCGTAGTGATGTATTGGATCCTTCCAGTTCACCTTACCTAACACAAATGGCGCTACCACTTTCTTAGTCCGGGGTTTTCGTTCCGAGTTTCCTGCAAAGATTGAACATGAATCACGAATCAGTTGATGGGATAGTTTCAATGTTTCCCCGGACATTACCTGTGACAGTTCGGGAGGAACCTAAACGGTTTCGCAAGAAATTTGGTCCAGCCCAACCCAAAGCCAATTTTTTATTTGCTCCCATTGTGCGAAGGGCTTCATAAAATTCAGCTAATTGAGTCATGTTGCGTACTTGTCCAAGGTCTGTTATGCGTGGAGCTTGCGCTTCTTCCTCCTTATCACTATCATCCCCATTGTACCCAAAATGCTCAGCGTCTACAACTGCATCATCCCCGTAGTCAACCTCCGCATTCACATCAAAATGATATTCGCCATCTGCACTGCCAAGTTGGTCATTATTCGCTCCAGCTTCCAGCCCTGACTGAGAACCTGTCTTAGTTGCGTTCAAAGCGCTCTGACGCTCCTCTTCGGCCGATGCAAGAGCTTGCTTTGAACGACCCTAATGGAACGGAAATAAACCTGTCATATCATATCCTAATCCGAAATTAAGGTTTGTTGGCTACATACCCAAGGGTCATAGAGCTCACGATCAAACACTACATCGTGCGGAAGAAACACGAATTGTAGAAACTGAACCTTTGCGCCAAACTCGGCTGTATATAAAAAAAATTGGCTACATACCCAAGGGTCATAGAGCTCACGATCAAACACTACATCGTGCGGAAGAAACACGAATTGTAGAAACTGAACCTTTGCTCCAAACTCGGCTGTATATAAAAAAAAAAGTCCCAAGATTACTATGCGCACCATGCTTACAGGATAATATGAAAGTATGAAACCATCAAAGTAACACTTACACCTGCAGTAATACTTCAGGGAATTTTTGTGCAGTGGAGATGGCTTCTTCAGTGTCTTTAGTACCAGACATCGTATCTCTTCCGTTCCCGAATCTAAAATTGAGATACACTTGTTATTAATGATTTTAATCGAAGACGCGTGTGTTGGAAATAATTTATTGCTAAAGAATTTTTTAGTAATAATAAGAGTGGAGATATTATTTGATTATTTTACCTTTCTTGACCAACTTGTCGCGTTTCCTTCATCCTGTTGAACATATCCCTCATTCTAGTCTGACGGTCTGCATATTTTTCGACTTTCTCCGGAAACACCATTCGAATTTTATCCTTTGAAGCTAGAAAGTTTCCCCGACGTTTCTTCTTTGTCGTCTTTCGTTCCTTCGCGAAAAGAGGCTCTCCATTTGCATCCAATTCGTTATCACCAAGATCTGCGTCCATTGCACCCTCTCCATCCTCATCGGCTTGTCGCTGTTGCTCCTCAACTTCCCGCAGCCTTTCCATAGTCTTCCCTTTAACTCCAATCCGCTTTGCTAAAGACATTACCATTTGGTAAGTATCATCCACACGACACACGTAAATCTTCGTTCCCATTTCCAAAGTACGACCCACAACCTTAACAGACAAATCGAGTACAACCACACAATCACGTCACGATACATGTAACAACAATATTATTTTATAAAGTACCTGCATGTTTGTGATATCAAAGTCCGGACTTTCAATAAGTTGAGGTAGGCAATCAAGTAATTTACAGCGGAAGGCATTGTTAGTAGTGATGTTCTAAGGGGAAAAAACAATATTATACGGTGATTTGATTATCTGAGTTAAGTTTGAGTTTTAGTTCAGTTTCAGTGGCATGTAAAGTTTCATACCTTCGCTTGGAACAGATCCAGACAACTTTTATAGATAGACTGGACATTTCGCTCAGAAAGTTTGTCTTGATCCGAGGTAACAGCTACGCCCAACGAAATATCTGCCGGTACTATTGTAGGCATCTTTCAATAGTTATTACGCCGACAACGAAAAGGATTGCAGCAGCACGCGTACCAACCGCGGGGGCTTGTGACACGAGCAGCAGTACTGTGGACTTGTTATAAAGTGTGAAGACCGTTTGATTAAAATGAGAAACAATTTTAGTCAACTTTTTTAGCAATACACCAATTCACGAATCAACGCACCCTTGTTTGTGACTGAAATCAACTAGAAACTAGGCTATAAATTGGCTGTGAATCCGAAAGTTAAGTAGATTATAGATGGCAATTTTTCATTTGCAGCAGACTGACAGATGCAACACTGAAAAAGGCTGGATGAAACTGATGAAAAGAACTGCCAACTGTTTTGTTAAGTATTTAGAAGAAAACCATTTGGTCATTCCATTATCCAACACCGACTAAAGACTAACCAAACGGTGAAGCGTGAATTTTGAGCTGGACTATCTTCTTTTGTTCGAATCAATTGTGACCTTTGACCTTTCGTATCGCTGTATGTAGAACTCTTCACACAACTAAAGTTAACTTTATTTGATCGTTGAGTGAACAGCAACAGCATAATAAGCAGCAACAACAGTAAAATGAAAGAAAAGAGGGAAAATTTACATCCCGCGTTTTTTGTTTACCGAAAGGATCGTCTCACTTTACCCTCAGGCGGAACTGTACGCATGCGCGCTAAAATATTTTTTTTTAAATTTTGGGAAAAGTGCTCAAAAACAGTCAAGCACATGTTTTTCGCGTTAATTAATTAAAATTTTGTTTGAGAAACCACAGACAGGGTGCCGCCGCTATTTTATCTTTTCTTGACCCTTTGTCCCGAAAAGGTCACCCAGTATTTCAATTGCGTGGAACGGAATCAAAGCAAATCTATCGGGTAAGACCTTTAAAAATTGTTTTAAATATTTGCTTGAGAATTGACCTTTCGGGGTTTGCCGTTTGCCCCTCAAAGCTTTGTTACTCACATAAAAATCTTTGACCTTCGTCTAAAAGTCTAACATCGCATTGCAGGTCAAATCGTGACATCTGACATAAGCTATAGGATGCACCTCATGTACTTTTTGAACGAGCAAGGCGAGAGAACGTATACTCTAAAGGTAGCGTAAGCGCTTGTTGCTTACTTTTGTAGGTAAACGACGCTTAAGCGAATACTTGCTTGCTTCTTTTGCATTTTATGTGTGTTGTGTCTGTGTGCCAGCAATCAGTCATCTTGCTAACGGAATTTACCATTTATTGTTTAACAGAAGGAAGATCCAAGTGGAAATGCAACTCTGTCAGCTCACCCAGGTTATAAACTGTCTTTTTTAATCAGTTTTTGATCGCAATGTTTCGCTGATTCTAAGCGCAATGTTTCGTTGATTTTAATCGTACGTTTTCCCTTCCGGTTTAGCTCGATTTTCACCTGAAGATAAGTATTCACGGGAGAGAATCATTGTTAAACAACGCTTCGGCCTTCTCCTTCCACAACAGCCTCGAATTGCATGCTGATGAGGACCTCTTAACTACGAGACCGTTTTGTTTTAAATGAAGCACATCACAACCAGCGTTAAGTTTCCATGTTTTTAAAATCCCTTTTTAATATATGTCTAAAAGTTTACAATGTAAAATGCACCAGTAAAAAGGGTAACAATTAGGAAATTGGAATTTCAAACTAATAATCACGTAGCATATCTAACTCAAAACAGATTGATTTAGGTCTAGAATTTCTTTTATAGTTGACAAAGGGAGCCTTAAGTCCTAATTTTGCCTAAAATGTTTTAATTAGAAGAACGGCCGATAGCTACAATTATCGTACTTTTGGAATAAGAATTGATGATACAATTATGGAACTTACAAAACTCATTTTTCAATTATTTCTATCATAAGGCACAAGATTTACGCATTGATTTTAATTTCCCGTAGTCGGACACCGCCGAGAACGAATACTTAATGGAGAGAGGGAGAATTAGTCTTGAAATGCTATATTAGAATACTATACGTTTTCTTGGGTTCACGATCATGGAAGCTTTACACCTACAAACATTTAAGTGGGAATGGATTACTGAAATTCAGATCTCACAAATAGGATTAGATTCTTTGGTGGGAAGCGAAGAAAGACTTTTTTAGGATCTTGTCCATGGCTCAATTTAAGATATGTGTTTCTTCATCTGTGGCTCGGGCTCTTTCGTCGTTAGCTCATCTTGTGCTCTTTTATCGTTTTTGTTCGAACTATTTAGAGCTTACCAAATCACCGTAAGAGCAGCAGCGTTAGTTTAGCGCTGAAATGGAAGGGAGGAATTTCAACACTTTCAGTTACTCTCATTTGGCACGTTTGATTTTCGTTTGTCGTGTCATCTGTCTCTTGAAGTCGAATCATTAGGCGACTACGCCTAGTCTTCCAATTTTGGCAGAAAGGAACGTATGTAGGATGAAAACTAAAGGTTTAGGACAACCATGGAGGTCAAGTTCCTAAAACAAAAACGCATGTGTCAGGAATATTCTGCGAAATAATTCTATTCAAATTCCCAAATATCTCAAAATATTTACTTTTTCTCCATCTTCTGTTCCAAAATCTAGCCAAAGGAGACGATTTCCATCGTCCGCGGATGTTCTGAGCTGAGTGTAGGGATACTGCCACAGGATTCTTGGTTTATCAGTTTCAGCCTTTGGTATTTCTGTTAGGACGAAGCCATCCTCATAGTGGATTTTTAATTGACATAATTCTCCTTTCCAGCTGCATTCTAGAAAAACGAATAGAAACGAATTCGTAAATACTTCTCGGGGTCACCTAAAGAAATTCTTACTGCATGAGAGCTCCTTCTGCGTTGTTGCGGCATCATGCGAAGACTGGACGATGCTTCTTGCCCAATTGACCAAATCCTTTTGAGTTTCGGTTCGATAAATTATATTAACTACACCCGAAGGGGTCCCAATCCGAATTTGGAAGGTAATGAAGTCCCTGGCATTAGGAGAGTTGGCGGGCCGGCATGATGAATTTACTAGCCTGTAGATGTAGAACACAGAAAATCAAGGTAATAAATAGCATCATTACTTAGTGCTAATTACGTAGTAATTTAAGAATGTGGAAAAAAGAAATTGCCATTAATTCTTAAGAACAACAAAACATGTCGCCTTGATTATTTGGTTATCTGCCAGTTGGAGACGTCCAAAAACCTTCTGTCAAGCAAGTGTCGTGAAAATCAAAAACAGACGACTAATTCGCTTTCGTTTAAATATAAATACTTGGCAAGCTCTATGGGGGGGAGATCAGAAGAGACATTTGGAAGTTGGCTTGACATGTCAAAACAATCAACCAGAATATTTTTAGTGTATTCCGAAATAGACAAATTGTAACATTACCTGGTTGTAAGTAGTGGCCAAGTTTCGAATGGATTTGCCCAAGCATCGAGTGACCAGGGTGGGGAATTATAGAGCCTGAGTTCTTTGTCAGTTATTACAACGAAAGTTGGCGTCCAATGTGCTGATCCATCTTCACCATCTGATGATGTACTTCGACTCTGAGCAAAATAACATTCCAAAATTATGAGTCGACAAATTATAAGCAGAAAATGTCGCTAGACGAAAGTTAAATAAGGCACCTTGAGAGAATTGTTCGTTGATGAGTCGGTTCCGCTTCCTTTGAGGAGCCAACCCATGTGTCTCGCTTTGCTCTCAAGGACTTCACCGACTGACAAGTTGGCTCGCATTAAAGCTAATTCGGTCGACTCGGCAAGAGTGTTACTAAGACCCGAAATCCAGGCTTGGCACTGTGCCGTACTTCTGGCTTTTAATACTAAGCTATGTACACCGTCCGGAGAGTAGAGTTCCAAGCTTCGACGCTCTGCAGCCAAAAAAATGTTACTTTGGTAATTGAATAATAGTCAATTAGTTGATTATTATCGTCAGTAAACGGTGACCGACGTAGCTTATTTTGCTTTCTCGTTACCTGGGTCAATATGCCGGAAATTTGTAGCGAGGAGCGCAAGCGTGAGAGGGACGCAACGAGTGTCAGATCTGGAATACGAAGAGTCTGGAGGTGGCCCTGGTAAAGGGCCTAAACTATTTTTGCTGCCATTTGTCATCCGTTGTGCTGAACCTTCAGCACCTCCCATGTACTCCTTCTGGAGATCCCAACCAAGCTCCGCTAGTAATGATGCCTTCCGAAAGTATGGTGTCACTTCTTTCAGGTATTTTACTACAAATTATTCAAACAATTAAGTTAAGCAACTAAAAAGCATTAATTATTAATTAAAAGAAACACGGAATGGATAAAATCGTCAACAAGGCATACCCAACAGATCAACAATTTGACCAGCTCTTTTTAGCGCTTTGACAGCTTCGTCGTGCGTCGCATTCCGTAAATCCTCACCTGCAACGAAGTGAATAATTGATTAACTTCAGCTTCATTCTGGTAAAAATAACTTGGTATCGTACCGTTCACGGAGAGTATCGCGTCTCCCACAAATAACTGCCCGGTTTTGTCAGCTGCCATTCCCTAAATTTATAAAAATTATGAACTATTTAAACGTATATTTCTAACCGGTTTATACAAGTGCAAATTGCTTAAAATTTGAATATACCTTAAAAATTTTAGATATGAGAATTGGCATTCTATTTTCTTTTCCGCCTTTGATCGATATGCCTAGTCCATTCTTTTCAGTTTTGACGACTCGAACTAACCGTGCTTCCGCTGGAGTAACTGGATCAGCCGATGCTTCAGGTTGGGGCTTCTCCATGCTTCCAGTGGCCGTAGGAGTCGGTGTCGTTTTTTGACCTTGTCCTGATCCGGTAGACAGGCATGTCCCCGTGCCATTACTACTTCCAGTACCAGTTCCATTTGTGTGTCCATTAAGGCCGGCTGACAAATCCTCGAGCTCATACAGGCTGAGGCAAAGGTACTGCCCTTCAAGCGAGGCCAAAATTCGATGCCACTGCCCTTTAATAAGAACTTCCAATGGGCCACATCTACCTCCTCCAAGTGTGGATGTACCACCACCAGTCGCGGACCACGCAGACTGAGCAGTAGAACTATTTGAGTCAATTGTGCTGATATCCATCGTCATACCTCTAAACTTTCTTAATATTAAAATAAAAAGTCCACGTTCCACCAAGTGTTGCAGCAGGTGAGGGTAATAGATTTGGATGTTCTTATTGCTTTGCGTCGACTGTTTGTTTTCTTTTCCCGCAGTGAAGATAGATATGGTTCCTTGGATGGATTTTGTACGTAACTAGAGCTTTGTATTATTAATTTCGATCCACTTCTGTCACCCTCTTAGCCAACACCAACACCACCATCAAATTCTAATTTATAAGACAGCAAGTGCATGGAGAATATAAGCACATCTCGACCTCAGCCGTCGTCCGTCTTGTCTGTCTCCCTAACGAGGACAGTGGAAATGTAAGTCCCTTTTTCGGTTTCTTGGATGTAAAGAAAGATAAGTGTCTACCCATCAGCGACAGCGGCACTCACACATCACGCCTACAACAACACAAGACTTCTGACCCTTGTGGAAGATGAAGCCTCAAAGAAGGGCGGCCTTGTGCAAACGCATCAATAATTCAATCTCGTATAACTCGGCGAGACCATAACTGAAATCGCAATGGGAGCACTGGAAAGACGAATTGCGTCATTTAATCTTCCAGAATTAAGTGGTTGAGAGTTGAACTCCGGAAACGAAGAAAAGGTTCACACAGGTAAAAACCACACTTCATTCACCCGTACCGACTTCTTTCTTCTTGTTATGGAGGACGTGACGATAGTTGGCTTTAAGATTTATTTCCGCCCATGAGCATTCATTTCTCTCTCTGCAGGCTGCTGATAGAATTCCAAATTACTTAGTAACCAACGGTGGAAAGATATATCACCTTGCTTCCTGTTGGAGTACAAAATAAAAATCACAATGAATAACTCAACGTTTTGGTTTCCATTCTTCTTCTAAGGTACGCTCTACTCTCTACTGTAGTAAAAAGAACACAGGAGTCAGCCCACTAAAGCTTTGCTCCTCCAGCAAGCTCCTGCAGCTAAGTTCAGCTTATAAAGTCACAGCTGAACTGGAAATTGGCTTTTAACGGGCTACCAGGTTCCTGTCGTCTTATTCTCTTGCAATTACACAGTCCCAATGCAAGTTCTCTTACACTTTAGCTAATAAATATGTAAACTTGAACGGGAGCCAGAAAATGCGTCATGTCAATGTCAATTTCAAAATCAAGTTGTCTTGTCTTGTCATCCTTATCTAACTTTTTACTTACGAAGACAACACGAGGGTTATATTTCCCTGATAGATCCTAGTCCCAAATCCCAACTTTTAGAAACCTGAAAGAATCAAAAATGACTGAGTGTAAAGGAAGTGAAACAACAGATCACGCAGATGTGCAAGTGAAAAATAAAGATAGGCGGAATAAATTAGGAAAATGAACATGAGGGTGTTCTGCTCCAGCCTATTTTTAGAATTATCCAATTCTTCAAAACTCACACGATGTATCATTATTATCCTAAGCTAGTAAAACACTTTAGAAGCCATTCAGACATTTTG
>JABASL010001076.1:0-12326 GCA_019775825.1 Neanura muscorum | reverse complement strand
GAAATCATGAGGCCAATGACTGAGACAAGGTGAGTAACATAAACTTAATGTAAACAATGGTTAGTTAATTACTTGCTACGTTGTTACCCTTCTGCTTTTAATGTAAGTTCCTAATTGCCGTGAGATTTCTACCATAACATCTAACACCAGCTGAGGTGGCATTTTGAGTATTGAGTCACTTAGCAACTGCCGGCCACAGCACCACCTCGCACGCAGCCCAGATTTTACAACAGATTTTAGTGGCAGTGTACCGTTATGGATCAGTAAAACCAATCATGTTGGTGGCATCAAGGGGTAACGCTGATTTTGTGTATTATTGTAGGAAACGAAGGCCCAGTGATCCCCAACTACTGGCAAATAAGAGACTGACTAATGGATTTAGTAAGACAGACCATGTAACGACACGGTCCCAAGCCAAAAATGAACCTAGCTCTAGGGTTAGCCCGTCACGGAAGGTGAAACACAAGAGTTTGACTACCGAGGAGAGACGGCTAATGATTTCTATGAGACTTCGACATGAGGAACAACATACGACTCAGGCAAGTCTCAAGGTGGCGCATCAAGAACGGGAAGAAAATACTGGAAAGCATTTGAAGCGTAGTAGTCGATTGTTGTCAATGAATGGTCGAACGAATGGCTTACACTCATCTCCAGTGAAATCCTCAAGGCGCATAAAACTTCGAACCAAGGTTCTCGGATCTGTCAATCAGCATCACCAAAATGATATCCGGAGCAGAGGACATGAAAATAGCCTTAAAAAGAAAATGGCTACTCAAGTTAAGAATCGTGAAATCAGGGCCAAGAAACGACGCTCAGCCCTTTGGGTATTAAATTGTGAGGCTGAGGAATTTTTATTTGGAGAAACGGCTGCCGAAGATCAGGAAGTCGAGCTACCTCCAATTAATTCAAATAATTCTCCGCCCAAGAAAAGGTCAGTGCACAACATTTTTGTCTATATCGGTAATAAGCTTATACTTTTATGGGTTACCGAAAAAGTGATTTCATAAAATCTTACGTCCTGCGTATTTTGTAACTATATTTTAGACGGCGTATGCGAGCTACCGAACTCGGAGATTTACTCAAAGGAACCCCGTTGCTGGAATCAAAGCTCCGAACCAGCGTAACTGAGTGTTCTGAAAATGAAAGTTCAAGTGAAACTTCAGAGGTCACGGCGAGTAGTAGCAGTGTCGAAGCAAAACGAAAAGAAACGAGGCGTGACAGTCGAACAAAGAATTCAAGCAGGGTACAAGAGAAAGTAGAAATGGAATCAAGCTTATCAGAAGAAGAAGACGATGATGAGGATGAGGATGAGGATGATTCTAATTTAGACTTTCCAAACTTAAGTTATACGCTGATGTTGGAAGCTGCAGCAGCTGCTGATGCGAGCTCTAGCAGCAGTACCTCACTTTTACTTAATTCCTCAACATCGGAGCAATCCGTTCGAATTAAGCGTATCCTTAATTCTATTGAATACACTTTCTCATTTGAGGTAAGACAGCTATTTATGCCATCACAGAACTGTTGATCTTGATAATGTTTTTAGCGGACGTATTTTAAAAAATTTTTAATCCGGCGTCAAGCGCCAACAAAATGTTTTTAATCTGCTTCTACTGCTACATTCACCATTCACTATATTTATGAAAGTTTCTGTAATTGAAACTCGCGCCCTAAATAAGTATTTTATTTTAATTCCGAGGTTTTTATTTTTATTATCTTATTTTTTTTTTATTAATGATGATTATTATATTATTATTTTTTTGCAGAATGTTCCTAGTTCTGAGGTGTGGTATCGCACTTTCTGTCACCAGAATCGACCCCGATATACTTTTCATGATACAACTAGCCCAGACAATTTAGTCATTCTTCCGTATGAGGCTAAAGGACTGAAAAGTGAATTGACAAAGCGATTACGACGACCGCCTCGGAAATCACCACGCTGTCATGCTTCGACACAGGCCATTTTATCAGCCCTTAAGCCTACAAGGAGTGGGCGTTTAGGTGCGGGAGCTAGTAGCGTGGCGACATCTCCTTCTCCTTCAGCTCCCTCAACTAGTTCAAAATCAAAACAAATCAATATTGCATCTCATATCCAGGAAACGCCGGTTGCTTCTTCTAGTTCGTCCTCCGTTCGATACCTCATGGGTTCCCAACTTTCCAATTCAACAACACCTACAGGAACAAATATTAACACCACTTTACCTCAACTTTTACCGGTGTCTACACTAATTCCCTCAAACGCAATTCAGAATGGGATAAAAGCTTGTGACATCACTGCAACCCAGTATTTGTGGGACGTAATCCAGTATCTATCAGATCCATACGTTGTTCATGTCCTCCGGCTATCTGATCCCCGGTTCAAGGGGCGGAACAAAACGGATTCCGACCCCAGCCAATTGAGTCCTGAAAAATTCAGTTTGGAAAAAACCGTTGGGAGTATTGGCAGTAAACGAATGAGCACCGTTTATGTGCATCATAATAACAATGTCAAGTCACCCCTTAAACTAGTAATTCCATCACCCAAGACTTCGCCACGGTTTAGTGGCTCAACAATTTCCTCTCCAGGTACTCCGCCTGTGTTAACATATTCTCAAAATGGAAGCTGTTCAAAATTGGAGCTGCGCCGTGTTCTTCGGTCTCCAACCCCATCCTCACCAACAATTTCTCCAGGATCAGCGATTCCTCCTGGGTTGTCACAACTATCTTCGCCGTCGTCAACACACAGTTCTTGTAGTGGCAGTAGCAGTAGCACAGTACGAAAATCGATGCGGAAATCATCAGGTCTCATTGTCTCGGAAGAAGCTAACACATTTCATGTAAACAGCAAACACTATACTTGTAGTTCGGTGTCAAAGTTCAACAAGTCACCTAAACTCTCACATTTCTCAATATTGCCTCCGCCTTCACTATTAGAAGAGGCGCTCTTTTCTTCAACTAATTCTCTACCGGACTTTCCCTGGGACACCTTCATTTGAAGATTGCAGTCGGCATTACCGGATTTCAGAATTGATACAACATATTCAGAAATGACCAGGTCAGTAGGTCAAACTTTTCAGAGCCCTATTAGAAGGTAAAACATTTTCAAAGGATTCGCCGAGAAGGTCAAGCATCATCAGAGATAAAGGTCAGGTCAAGTAGCTTTAAACTTTGTTTCCTTTAACGCCACTCTACAGGCTGTGTTCTAAAAGCAGGAGTTGGATTGCGATACCACTAAACTAAATTATCTATTTATAATTATATTTCTAAGTAAGTTAAACTTTGTTTTAGAAAATGGGCTGTCTAGAGGAATAGAAGTTCTTTTTAGAAGCTGTAAAAATAACTTGGGAAGATTCGGAATACAGTTTGGCTATTGGATGATACGTGTTCTGCTGCAGGAATTGGTGGTGATTCTTAAAACTAATGAAAACAATGTTTGGAATAAGGGTAAATGANCAGTTTGGCTATTGGATGATACGTGTTCTGCTGCAGGAATTGGTGGTGATTCTTAAAACTAATGAAAACAATGTTTGGAATAAGGGTAAATGATTTATCGTTTAAATAAGAAGGATTTTTTGCAAAGTTTTTGCAAAGTTTGCGAAATTTTTGTAGAATGTTGGATTGTTTATGGCTTACGTGTTGGGAATTGGGACGGGCAGGTATTTTGGGTCATTTGATGAGAAAGTGCTTGTTGAATAATGTAGTAAGCGGAGTATGAATTTGAAAGGTAGGTTTTTTTAAGAAAGAATTTTTTTTAAAACCTTCGTATTACACAAAAAATCAATCATTTTAAACATTAATTCTACGTAATATTTAAATTGTTTAGTTGTTGAATTTCTATGAATATTTTTTGTACATAGAACATCTGCCATCCTAAACGCACGGAATTTAAAATCAAGTTTCAAATATTTACCACTTAATTGTAGTATTCAGTTTAATGAACAAGTTAATGGTAGTTACTAAAAAAAGCGTAAAAAAAAGAGTGCGGGTGCCAGTGATTTTTCTGGTTCATGATCAAACTAAAAATGGAGGTGGAAGACTTTCTTTGCATCATTTACTATAAAAGTTAGGACGCAGGGGATAAAAAATGGATAATTCACTGCCAAAGATTTTGTTATGAAATTGGAAACTAATTATTTATATCTGGTACATAAGGTAAACTTGATGTGTTAAATCAAGCTTAATGGAGAATCACTAAATGTTGAAATGTTTTGATAATAGGTTTGGGATAATTTAAAATAAAATTGAATGGAAGTTATTAATTTCACTCTTTTTCATATACAATTCATTTTTATTTTCAATTATTTTTAAAGTTCTAATTTTTTGGAACACTTGTTGCAGCAGTGCACAACCTTTAATTTTACAATCTCAAGTTTTTCTGGAAGTCTAAACTTATTTATAGGAGAAAGGAATTTGATTTGGCACTCTACAATTAATTTCCTCAAGGTTTTCGATAATAATAAATTTTCATTCATACAGAAGTTCTTTGTTAAAGTCAATAGCAAGAGCTCGTCAGCTGCGCTTTTTCTAAAATGCCAAAAAATTGTAACAGTTCATTTTTTTTAAAAGTTTGATAATCAATACTTTGTGGGCCTTTAGTAATTTTTCAGTTCGTATTTTTGTGCTAACATAATTTGTTCCTGTCAGTCGTTAAAAATGCCAGAAGCTACCAAAAGTATTGATTATCAATTTCATTAACATATTGTAGCGCTTTTTTCTCTAAAAACTACTACAAAAATTTTCTAAATTCGTCACAGACTTGTTGAGGTTATTCGAGAGTAAAAGCCTCGATTACAGAGTTTTTCTTTTGAATCCCTTTTAAACAAGGTAATTTACATGACAAAAAGGTCATAGAAGTCACAACGCCCTGTCAAGAATTGAATGAGAAACCACTGAGAATATCACGACGACAGGGGGATGCTTGAGTCCTTTTGGGGTTATTCAAACGTTCATGGAATACGCCTCCTTGTGCTGAAGATGCTCCTCGTCTGTGGCCCCTTCCGGTACGCCACGTTCAGCCTCATTCATGGCCATGACATTAACATGTGGATGTGTATGATTGGCGGGATTACTTGGTGGCATATTTAAGTTATTGATACCAATTGGAACTGGGGCTGGAACAATGACACCTGGCCCTTGACCTTGAAGCGATGAGGGGGCTGCAGTTACCGTACGTGGTGGAACTGGGGGTGGTTGATTGTAGTAACGTATCGGTGGACCATAGTATCTCATTCCAACGGGAAGAACCGGTGTTTGCTGGGTCGGACTCGGAGTTTCGGGAATCTTGACTTGCGCGGTCGAATTCGGCGCTTGTTGTGTCGGGTAAGGGATTTTATTTGGATGAGCTTCTACGGATAGAGCTCCGTAATGAAGAAAAAGTGGGCGGCCAATAACATTCGGTACTCGACGAACGGTTCCATAGAGGGGTTGGTTACCTTGAGCACCGGAAGGAATACCACCGCTGCCAATTCCATGCCCCCCTGAAGTCGTTGTTACCAAATGATGATGATGATTACTCATTAAGGTTGGTAACGTATTATTTGTATGATTATTATGATGAGGATGTGGAAGCGTACTCACACTCCATGAATGTGGTCTATTATAATTTGTTATAAAATTTGGAGCACCACCGGAAGTTGCTGATTCAAAGGATTGACGAATCATTTCAAAATGGGCACGTGACTCATCCGTTTGCCTTCCTGGAGCATTTTGAAATTCGTAAGAAAGTGAAGTTCGAGCAGGATTTGGATCAGATTCTGGAGGATGACCTTGTGGGGGTGGTGGTGGTAGGGGTTGATTGTTTGCTTGTAGCATTGCAGCAGCAGCAGACGCTGCTGAAACTGGAGGTGGTGGAGCTGGAAGACGTGTATTTTCGTATTCAGATTCTCTAGCACTATTATTCCCAGGAACATGATTGTGATTACTGCTCATTCCCAGGGCAGGACTTTCCATACTTTTACGATTTGTAAATTGGGCAAAGATTTGATTAGTTGATGAGAATTTAGGTTTAATTCCTTTAACAGATGGACGACGACTAAAACCATAATCACCATAATCATCTCCTCCATCTTCACCATAACGTTTTCGTATCCTTTCCATTCGTCCACCATCTTTGGTTATAAATGATTCCAATTCTAATTCAGTTCCTTTGAGCCCTTCTTCAATATCTTCAAGTGTATATGAAATTTGTTTAATTTTTGCTTCATGAATACTTCCCGAAGCTAAACGGATTGAATTGGATTGGACAAAATGTTCTTCAGATGTTGATGTACCCGCATCGGATTTTCGGGTTGGATTCCCAGAAGATGATGATGGAGGAAGGGGTAGTCCATTTTTATCACGCGGTGAAGGCCAAGTAGCAAATCCTGATTGATTTGAATCAGAATCCTCATCTTCCAGGGACGTGAGCCAACGAAGTTTTTCCACAAGAGTTGAGCACTCAGGTTTTTTATTTTTTCGTGAGCGTAGCGTTGAGTCATTAACAGCTAGCCGAATCTGCTCAGAGGTACGCAGTGGAGCCGTTCCTATTGAAACTTTGGTGGGTACTTGCTGTTGTTGAGAAGGGTCACAGTCATAAGTATTCGTGGACGTCGAGTAAGAATTGGTTGTTTGAATAGAACTGTTTAAAAATCAAATACGGACATCAATTTTCAGAACAGCATTTTCAATTTTCTAAAACTTGTCTAAACTTTATTGCTATTGCATAAGTCTTTTCGTATCCAAGTACTTTCACTTCTCAAAACTTGGTAAAAGTATGGCTTCCTACAAGGAAGGTCCTTGTATCAAGGAAGCCATGTGGAACCCTTGTGATGGATCATTTGATGGCAATTTTGAAGGAGGCAGGAGCCACCAAACCTAGGAAACTGCTCAAGGTCAAGGGTCATATTTAGAAGTTATTGAGCTATAATAAGTGAAAGTGCTTTCATTTTGCTTCAAGCTGCTAAGCAATTTGTATAAACCTTACCTTGACTCAGTACATTTGACTACGTCAGGTTCTTCTGGAGGTGAAATAACTTTCTTCCCGTCAGAACTATTAGAACGCCATAGCCGTCCGCCCTTGAGAATTCCGCCAAGTCTGCAAAGTGCAAATATTCACACAGTAAATCAATCCTTTGGGATCATCTTACCAATTTTCACGAACAGATCACATTTCTCTTTCTCTATCCTTCTTTCCATCTCCATTTTCAAGTGAAAGTGAAACTTTAAAATGAAGACTTGAAACGTTAGCTCGGCATAGCGGCCCCCTTCTGTACTTCACGTCGTACAAGGCTCAGGACTTCAAACTCATCAATTGGAGTTTTCTATTTCCATTTTCTCTAATGACGATCCAATGGACGACAGGTTTTTAGCCTCAATTTATCATTTTTGTGGACAGAAAAACCTCAACGTAACGTCCATCAATCTTCACAAGAAATTCAATTTCAATTTACAGTGCCTTTTCTCAACTCCGGTCAAAAACACCCCCAAGGTTCCGTTTTTTCACGGATATTTAGATTTAGAGCGATGACCTCGTGTGCCACAATTTTTTTTACATATCCTAATTTCGTTTCCAAATTAGCCAAATTACTTTGGTCAAAAAGCAAATTAGATGTGTGAAAGCACGTTTGCCATATCCTAAAAAACGGTCTGTACTTGCACTGGACCCTTAGAAAATTACTTCCAAATCTTGTATTCAGCGGCGTGTTGTTGTAAAATTCAGAATTGGAACTGAATCGTTAGACGCTTCCATTTGAATCACTTACCGAAGTCCTTTTTTCTTATTGGTTTCTTCTTCGGGTTCTTCTTCTTGGCCATTGGTCAACAACCCTCCAGTGGGATCTCGTAAAAATACTTTTCGTCTGGCAGTTGGTGGAGATGGTGGGCTGACACGGGTCACGTCTAGTAACATTGCAAAATAGAAAATCAATAAAATCGATTCTTCACAAATTACTGGCATTCTTGTTTTTCTGCAACTTTTCTCATGATCCTACTGTTTTTTTTCTTTCAGAACCTTTCGAAAACATTTTCATCAACCTTAAGCCAATCACATCCGCTTCCCTTTCAAGCCCATCACTTTGTCTAATTCGTTTGTTTTGTAGCTTTTCGTTGACCTACCCGGGTCACAATGAAACTCCTGTGGAAAAAATCGGTCCTTATAACCCTCCGGGGGAGATAGGGTTGGTGGCTCATCGTATTCAACTGGAAGTGGAAGAGGTTCATACTGGTATAACTCCTCCCTTTCACGCCGTTCAAATTCTACCTGCCAGAAAGAATTTAAATTGTTATTAATTAATAATTAATTAATTTGAATTCATAAAATCCAAGTTTGTTTTAATTTTTTAATGTTTGGGGAGGCATACAAACGCAACGGGACTTTAAGGTCCATTATTAAATTATAAATCTCTACCTCGATTTTTTAAATGTTGACCTTTGAACTTTTTGGTCATTTTTACGGGAACACTTGGCTGGGGAGGAAGTGATGATTCCGGTGACTGAATTCAAGGATTTCTCAGAAGTAAGGCTTTAGCGCCATTTATATATTTTTAGATTTATAATGGCGACAAAATTTTTGTCAAATAAGTTATGGTTACTGCCACAAGTCTAATTAATCCATGCTAGGGTTAAACTTAAAATTGGGTTAAAAAAAGCTTTGTTTAAACAAGCTGGATGTTAAATTTTAAATTTAGAGGAAGGCTATTAGAGGGTGGGGTCTAAGGGTTCGCTGAATTTAATTGGTTAATTTTTGGCTGAAGCTGCTTGACACAAATAAAAACATAACTCACTTGTCGAGCATAGTCATCCTCATGTACCCAACACGAACATTCAGCGTCGTAGAATAAATTTAAGCTCTCATTAAAAGTGACACAGCGACCTTTACGACCTTTCGAATTGCCCGGTTTTCGTAACACACTTCGTAGTCTATCCGTTCCATTGTTATTGATTACAAGGAGTCGCTGATGCTGCGTCGAGTGCATTCCTGCAAACACAAAAAAAAAACGTCACAAAATTTTACACAAAATTTTTAACATCCAGCGCACACAATTTGTAGCATAAAGATACAATTCAGCATTCTGAAATTTGATATTTCTGTCTATCACGTCCCATAGATATGATTCATCACATTTCCTATAGTCACAGCTCCAACCGGAAATTAATCCTAAAATTCTAAAAACCCTCCCCCAGAAAGGGGATCACTGATTTATATTCACTTATTCACGAATTCCAGTCTCATCTGGCACCCAATCCTTCTAATGTACCAATGTACGTTTTTCCTGGACATGGTTAGAGTGACTGAGTCCCTGCTTGCCTACTTACCCTTCTCCCGGGTAACCTTACATTCAACCCGGGTAGCTTTTAAAGGAGATGAATAATGAATGAAGTTACGAGAAGAGATGATCACCTGAATTTAGGATTGAATTGGACAGGATGGGTTAAAATGGAAGAAGGTCTTCCAAGGTTGTTGAATTTCTACTTTTTACCGTGGCTTCTGGATTCTGGAAACTAGCAACTAGAAAGTTAGAAAACTACAGAAAAGGGAGCCAATCAATACACGTCAGGCAGGCCATTCTGGTCGTGCACTCTGGCGTAGGTAATAATGTTCCAAGGCCTTCCCAGAAAGTAGAAAACGGCTAGAAAGTTAAGAGAAACTGGATACTGGATCTTTAGTTTGAAGAGTAAGTTGCGAAGTGTGCCAACTGTGGGTTAGCCAACGATTCAGCGTTTCAGCGCTACTGAAACCGTTGGGAGTTGAGTACCCAAAGTTCAAAGGAAGTGGAACTAATCTCCATGCTCTCTGAAAAATTGTCATTCTAGCCGTTCTGAATTCTAAGAAGTTTAAAAAGGGGGCTTTAAGGTTTCTTGCACTGGAGATAAGATCATTGCAGCATGTGCAGCTTAAGGGCAACACGTAACAATAGAAATACAAAAGCTGGAATACGGTTTCGCTCCTAAAGCTCAAGAAGGTGAATTCTAATCCGAGATTTCGTGCTCGCGCTATTCATTCATTTTTTGTAAGAATTTCTTTTAAAAAAGGTGAAAGCAAGTCAACATTATTGATTCCTTTCCTTTTTTAAAGTTTTTAAGTAAAGAATCGAGAACTAAAGGCTACTTTCTTTTTGATAGAGAATTGAATTGAGCTATAGAAAAGAGAAAAAACTTGAGCCAACTTTTCCGCAACTTATTTTTTTCCCCAAAAAGAATCATCATCTTTCGTGTTGTAATGAAAGCCCTTCTCGTCGTAGTTGTCGCTTCTTTTAAAACTTCTGACTGAATTGCCACTCTAGAGCCAGTGTAGAGAGACACAGAAAGAGGTTGAAGAGGTACTTGGAAATTGAGCCTCTGTGAAAATACCAAATACTTACAGAGTAGTCCATGTTTAGAAAACCACAGTTCGCTTTATGTTTACTTTAATCTGTAAAGTTAAAATATTCCGTCAAAGTGACCTCATCTTGTAACAAAAAAAAAACCAGCGTGTGTCCCACTCCAAAGTCCAAAAACAGATTTTGTTGGCCAAAGAGAAAGTCAAAGTGAAAGCTCAAGCTGTACATTAGGAAGTAACCGTAAAAAGTGGATCCACACTTTTGATCTCTAAAAAAACAAGTTTTTGAAGCCAATTACATAGTAGCCTTTTGAAATTGAAATTGATACTTCTGTTGATAAAGTTGGATTAGAGAACCAAGAGAAAACGTTGTTAAAATTACAAAACAAAAAACAAGTTTGTATTCTTCCACTCAAGATTACATTACAAAGATTTTTAATTACTCAACATATCTAATTAACCGTACGCCAAAAACATACAAAATGTATCGAGTTGAATTTCAGACGCTAGGACTCAATGGCTTCAAAAATAACGTCATCCATCTTACTAAAACTGTTAAATAAATATTGTTCGAATTAAAAAAAAACGTTAACCTTGCCTCTATCCCTGAGGTTTAACCTAACCTTAACTCTGTCCCTATTCCTTTACTGTTTTTATTCCAATACAGAAAATGTTTGTATCGCAGAGGAGTTTGGCTTATTAATCTGTAAGAAATTACACAAATATAAACAAATTTTATTTTGTTTCTGTGAAAAAAGTACATTGAATTGCTGGAATTTGGTACCATTTCAACAGGGCGAGTTCTTAGGCAAATTCAAAGTTTGCTTCAGGGATGTGCTTCCGTTTTAAGAATATTTTAGACTGAAAGGGTTTTTGCTAAAGTTTCACAAAATGTGGTGTTTTAATTTTTTTTTACGTAATCTGAACGTCGTTTGATTTTTTTATAAAAAATTTTAAGCTCAAAATCTGGTGAAGTAGTTGAAGTAAATCAATTTCTTGCCGTCAATTTTATTTTACCATTGCATTGTTGAGTCGCTTTGTGCAAAACCTTGGTTGCATTTTTTGCAAACAAAAACAAAATAAAAATAGAACCGTATGGTGGTAGTAGTGTGATTAATGACTTCCACTCGTGAACAAGGTTGAAAGCTGAAGTTTTAATCTGACTAATTTGTGAAAGAGAAAGGAAAAGGGTGGGCCTACCGGGTGGAGTCGTGTGTAGAATTTAGATTCAAAAATTTGCAAAAAGCCTTGGAAAACATTGGAAGTGAGAAAGAAAGGCGTGGGATATGAGAAAGGAACGGAAGTGCGGAGTGAAAGCCATTGGTTAATTAGTTTTGTCAGTTGATGTCCTAATTTCCTGTTTATCCTTTCCACAGGCTTCTAAACTTCCGACGAATCCTATTACGCTTTACAACCAACGAACCTTAAACCAACCTTATTCCTAAGCTTCCATCCTAATTAGCCACCAATCAACAAGGGGAACTCCTAACTCCAAAGGGGTTAACTTAGCCCGGTTAAGGTTCCTAATTCAATTCTCTTACATCCAAAATCCAAAAATAACCAATCAGAATCAGCCATAGCCCAACCCAAACACCAAACCCCAAGGTTCTAATAACCCCTAACTTAATTTACATATTATTGTTTTCATTACTCAGAAAATCTGGATTCTGGATTTAAATCCATTCCATTTTCAAATCCGTTCAATCAAAATCTGAGCAGTAAAAAGCCGCCGAGAGGCCGACTATAATTTTTTAATCTTAAAGCCTCACGTCCGCTGTCCTTACGTTGAATGAACTTTTCACGTCGAATTAACGTTTTCTACCAACGAACAGCATTAATTTTACGACACGACCAGATTTTACTCTTAAGCTTAATCCAAGGTAACAACAACGTAAAAGTCTACAACGTAAGAGTGTAAAGCGGAAATGCAAGTCTCAAAACAATTTTCTGTTTTTAGATTTTATAGCTCAAACTCTTCTAGTCGCGCTTCAAAAACATATTTCTCGTGAAGCATAAAAGTTGAATACTCTGTTTTCTAATAAATTCAAATAATTAT
>JABASL010001075.1:0-12334 GCA_019775825.1 Neanura muscorum | reverse complement strand
GGGAGGAGTTTAGGACACCACTACCAAACTTTAGGTCTTTATTTAATAGAATTTTGTTATGTTGATAATATGCAAAAGATTTTATTGCCGTCGCGTCGTCTGCTTCTTTGCAAAAGGATTGATAGAGGGGAGGAATGCTTCTTGCTTTACAAAGAAATTGAGGGTGGAAGACGGGAGGAATGTGGGAGGAGTTTAGGACACCACTACCAAACTTTAGGTCTTTATTTAATAGAATATTTAATAGACACCAAATAAAAGACGCTTGTTGTTGATATTAAATCAAAAGTTATTTTAGTTAAAATTTCGTGCTATAAAATTCTATATAAAATGCTATAAAAACACAAACTATAATTTACCAGTTATAGTAAGACTCAGTAAATTTCGGGTTAGGGTCGTCACCAAAAATGCAACCCTAAACCTTAAGCATCACATTTTGTGTCATACGAGATCCAAAACGAGGTACGTAAATCCAGAATATAAAAAAACAAGGGTTAATATTTTAAGTTAAAAAATATGATCATGCTTAAATTTAATTTGAAAGTTTAAAATCCTAATTACATTTATAATTTTCTATTTGCATTTTGAACGGTTATTAAAATCGTTTCTTTCACCTTTTCAAAAATTCTTCCAAAATTGACTTCAATTCAAAGTCGACAATTTCCGCGGAAATTGTCGACTTGACACGGAATTCCGTGTCATCCTATAATTTTGGTCCGCGATCTTTCCATAGTGGATACGCGATGTTTACACACAGCTAAAAAGAAATTATAGACTTATAAATATAAGTGTACTAGGCGGCCCTTTCCTAAAATCCACAATTTCGGGCCACTTAGATTTATGATGTAGGTTAATTTTTTGAGTGTAGTCAGTAATTTTAATCCCGAGTTTCAGACGGGCTTGTTTGGGATAAGTCTATAATTTCGTTAATTACGTAATTACCAAATTCGTAATTAGCTAGAATATAATAATATGAATCAGGAATGGCAGCAAAAAGGTAATTTTTTACAAAAGAATTTGTTTGCTCAGGTTCGGGATATGTTAACCTGAACCTGACTGTATGGAAGAGTCTATATGTGCAATAGAAAAGTTCATAGCCCTGGGGACAGTAGGATGAAAAGATAACAAAAATTTGAAAAATGTGAGTGAAACTGTATTTTTTATTATTTTTTACTGATAACGAAAACATTTTAATGAACCATGTGTCTCCTCAGCTGCTTTTACTCTACAAAGTTACTCAACACTTTTATAATAAATAGTGTTGGCACCAATTATTAATTAAAAACACAATTTACTAATCAATTACTAATCATGGCTCGTTCACAATTTGGGTCACAACCAATAGGAATGGATCTTATGTCCACAGTTACACAACAATCGACTTCTCTACTTCCAAAAGACAAACGTTCCTTTTTTAGAAATATTTTAATTTACTTATTCTTCCCCGTAGTGATTCCAATTGCCATTTTTAGATCCATTCGAAAATTTAGAGAGAAATTTGGGCTAAGGAAGCGTCCACTTGAAGGAAAGGTAACCAATCATTACTAAGGTTGGGATGGGGGTCCCTTGTATATATTATAATATCTGCTATAAGGGAGGGTACTGTCTCCGTCACCGTGTGGCTTCACCTATTAATTACTTAATTCTGACTATTTTTCAGGTAGTGCTAATTACAGGTGAGCATTTGGAATCTTTTATTCGCTTCGATCCGCATCGACTCGCTCAAAAACCTCAGCTTCCTAATCAAAAACTTATAAAACCTCGTAATTCCTAGGAGCATCATCAGGAATTGGTGAAGCCTTGGCCCATCGATTGTACCTCGCAGGATGTAAATTAATTTTAACGTCACGCAGAGTCAAAGAGCTGGAAAGGGTCAAGTCAGAACTCGTTAAGATACAAACGGTGAGTTTAATAAAAGAGCGCTCAGGCTCAGAGCAGAACATAACTCCAGTTGTTCGTGTTCCGTAAAACCGTAAGGGATCCTCTTACGTCAACGTTTGTTTTATGACCTTGGGATATTGTAATAATAATTCTACTTTTTGTAGTATGGGCCTGTCTACATCCCTGCAACAATGCGACTAGATTTACAAGATCTCAAAGGAATCAAGGACAAAAGTTCAGTGGCATTAGCCATTTACGGCCAAGTTGATATTTTAATTAATAATGCAGGAGTTAGCTACAGAGGGAATGTGCTCAATACGGAAATTGAGTTGGATCAGAAGATTATGACAATCAATTATTTCGGACCGTTAGCTTTAACAAAATGTAATGATGCGGTGCATACATCTTGGCGGTCATATGTTACAAACAGTTTTAACCCGATTCCTTTTAATACAGCCATTGCAAAAGCTATGGTTCAGCGACGGAGTGGTCACATAATGTTTATCAGCAGCGTTCAAGGGAAAATTGCGATACCACACAGGTTAGGATTATAAACTTGAATAAAATTGGAAGCTTCTAACCTAAAACTAACCTAAACAAAATCTAAACTAACACTTCGCTATGCGACTGTACAAGCATAAACATAATCCTGAAATTTGACCTCTTCCAGGTCTGCCTACTGCTGCTTCCAAACATGCCACCCAAGCGTTAGCTGACTGCCTTAGAGCTGAACTATCATCCAGCGGTGTGGGACTAACTGTAATCAGCCCTGGTTATGTTCAAACAAATCTCTCTTACAATGCTCTTACGGATGCTGGGATTGCGTATGGAAAGATGGATGCGACAACGGCTGGTGGATTCAGCTCAGACTACGTGGCAGAGCGCAGCGTCAGAGCTCTGATGAATAACGAGAAAGAAGTTACCATTGCGAGTTTAATTCCAAGAATTGTCATTTTGATACGAAATATTTCGCCATCTTTCTTCTTTAATTTGATGGCGGGTCGAGTGGAGTCGTAATTAGAAACAAATCTTTGGATTTATTCAGAGATGTTGGCCGTTCAGTTCTCTGTCATCAAATCCCCGAAGCAAGTCAAAGGAGCTATATACCGATTAAATTTTAACAGGATAATAAACTCGGCTTTTAAAGAATTTAGGTATCGGTGTGTCTTAGGTTAAGATTCTTAAGGATAAATTTTATATTGCATGATATTTGACCTATCGACCTCGATTCGAAACACATGAAACAAACTTTTTGCGGACACATAAACACGTGTCTGTGCGTCAAATTCAAATGTTTTCAAGTTCCCATTATTATTCTCATTCTGATTTTTTGCATTACACGTTTGTTTACATTTTTTTTTGTTATATTCCATTGTTATTACAAAAACAAGTTTTTTGAATACACATTAGTGAATTTAAGTAGTAGATACACACTGAGTCGACAAGATTATTAATTGGTTTCCGATTATTTGTTAATTAGACAAGCTTTTTAAATTTCCGCAGTTTATCCCTTATGAATCGTCTAAATCGAATCTTTGACGTCAACAGCTGCCGGCCGGTTGGAATAAAAGATCATTCGTGTTGACTGGTAAGAAAATAAAACTGCATGACATTATGATTGTTAGGTCGCTTGCACGTAATCTTGATGTATAAACAATTCGGTGACCGGCAGGTGAGGTGACCCTCGTCATTTGGAAGAAGCGTTCGAGCTGTAATTTTTGTTGATGGTTATGAGCCGATTGGGAGATGACGTCTGTCCACCGCTTGAATTTTCTGGAAGAAGCTCATCAGCCGGAGAAATTGATTCTGTGGACAAAGCTGGAAAATCAACAGATCCGAAGGCCACGACTTCGGCGAACACGAAACGGGTGTCATCATGGGAAAGCGACTTGGTATTGCACAACTTATTTAATTTGTTTGTATAGCATATAATTACGATTTGTATCAACAATAAGTCAGTGATTTTCAATCCATCATGGTGGTACAGTTTTTTTATATTTAATGATCACTTCCTTAGTCACTCATGGATTTCCTGAAAGCTGAATTAACTAGAGGCTATAGTCTGGAGCTCGATGAAGAACGTCTTGCAGCCAGAAGAGAGAAAGTAAGCGATCAACAGTTCCCTGCCTAATTACCTCAGTCATCTTTTCTTTTTTACCTGGTACCTGGTTTCGGATATAAGGGATTAATTAATTGAAGTTATCAAATTTATGCACTTTTTAGGTTTATACTTTTATCAAAATTCCTGGAGAATTGGAGCGGTTAATGGGTTATGGATTTTTTCAATGCGCTGATGCCTTTCTATTTGTTTTTACGTTTCTACCATTACGAGGTATAATCGCTATTTACAAGTTCCTACTCAAAATCTGTCAAACAATTCTGCATCGTAAATTTTCCCTGAGGTAAGGATATAATTAATGCAATTAAAATTCGTTTGTAATTTATTTATGATTTTTGTAACGCCTTATTGTAGCGTATTTTTTCTCTTTTTGTATGCAATAAACAGTGGGATAAAAAATTCACTGAAACCAGCCGACAAGTGTGATCTTCTGAAATGTTTTATCCTGGTTCTCTGTGTTTACTTCTTTTCGTTCATCGATTCTTCTGTAATTTACCATGTGATNAACGCCTTATTGTAGCGTATTTTTTCTCTTTTTGTATGCAATAAACAGTGGGATAAAAAATTCACTGAAACCAGCCGACAAGTGTGATCTTCTGAAATGTTTTATCCTGGTTCTCTGTGTTTACTTCTTTTCGTTCATCGATTCTTCTGTAATTTACCATGTGATAAAAAGTCAATCCGTGATAAAGCTGTACATCTTTTTCAACATGCTTGAAGTCGGTGATAGGCTATTTGCATCATTCGTTCAAGACACTCTTGGTAAGTAAATTTCCTATAAATGTCAATGTTATAACAGATTCACAGCTTCCACGGTTTAATGGACATGTGGAATTGTTTCAATTTTCCAGATGCTCTATTTCTAACGGCGACCGAATTACCAGACAAGAAAAGTCGCATGGGAACGCTAGCGCACACGATTCTGGCTATTATCAGCGTCTTTGTGGAATTGTTTCAACTTTCCAGATGCTCTATTTCTAACGGCGACCGAATTACCAGACAAGAAAAGTCGCATGGGAACGCTAGCGCACACGATTCTGGCTATTATCAGCGTCTTTGGGCATGCCGTGGTTATTTTACTACAGGTATGCCGCCGCCGTGCCAAATCATGCGCGTTCCCACAATATCTTTGAAAGAAACCACTGAAAAAACCACTTAAAATCCACTGATTTTAATTTGTTCACGCTTATTTTTAGGGGACTACGCTTAGCGTTGCTATAAATGCAAGTAATCGTGCCCTTTTAACAGTTATGATGTCAAGTAACTTTGTTGAACTCAAAGGCGCTGTTTTCAAGAAGTTTGACAAGATCAATCTTTTTCAGGTCTAGCAACTTCATTAAAATTAACCAAATATTGAACAACATTATTTTCTTTTGTGTCATTTGTTTCACAGACCTGTTTCATCTTGTCCGATTTTTAGATTGCTTGCAGTGATGTACGAGAACGGTTTCACTTGTCAGTCCTTCTTTTGATCGTTTCGATACAAACGATGCGGGAGTACGCCTGGGAAGAATCAAGATTCTGGATTTTATTTCCGGATTGTCTGATGGTAATGCTGGCGGAGGTTGGAGTTGACTGGATAAAGCATTGCTTTATCACGCGATTCAACGAAATTCACCCAGAAGTAATTGAAATTTCCGTCCTTTTGCCATATGAGCTAAAATTGTACTAAATGGCTGGTTTTTGTCGACGTGCACAGGTGTACAGGGAATATACGCTTAGCATGGCCTACGATTTGGTGAGTTCGCAAATTGCAATGACCAAAAAATTATGTTTATTATTTATTAAATCTAAATTCCGTTGTAATATAAATAACTTTTTATTATTGTACAGGTTCAAACGAAGCAGCGCCGAGCTTTTTCTGACCACTCGGACATGGTGGGCCGTCGACTTGGATTTGTTCCGCTACCATTGGCTGTTGTTCTGATTCGGATAATCCGACCCTCTCTCAAGGGCATGTTAACTTCGAATCTTGTTTTAATTTTTCTGGGCTACGTCAGCGTGGCGACGTTTCGATTGCTGAATAGCATCATTTTATTAGGTAATACGTATCTTAGGTTGCCTGCAATTAAGTAACCATTCTCAATAATCATTGAATATGTAGGGAAAGCATGCGACCTCATTGACCACCACAGCCAGAAAATGTCACCACAACACCCTCAAAATACTCATCCTCCAGAACCAAATGCTGGAAAAGTTCAGGAAACTCCTGATGAAGTTTTGGCTCGATTTCGAAATGCTACAAGTCAACCTACAACACGCTCACCCTCTCCATCCCGGGAAACTGCTGCGATGCCGACTGAAGTATTTGAAGGAAGCAGGGGAAGTGAAACACCAAAAAGACTTTTTCCGATCGCCAAGGCTAGATCCAAAAGATCTGACGGGAATTCCGGGATGTTTAGGTCTCACAGTGCTAGTCATACACCGCGACCAAGCCTTGTCAGCGAAACTGGGTTGCCTACGCTGGGAGAAGGTCCAGGTCTACCTAGTGAAAGCCCATCGCTGCTCATGGCAAATAGTGCAGTCAGCATTTTGTCGGTCAGTCTGAATGAAGAGATGTTAAGAGCAAATTCAAAAAATCCTACCTCTGGAGAACATTCAACTGAAATTAACGGTAAAGAGTCAGAAATGCATTCACCGTCAGGGAAGCATGCTCGGAAACATTCTCTTGGAAGTAATGTTACCCGGGAGTTCGGTTTTATGGGAGAAGAGAAAAAGGAGGAAGTGGCTATAGACGGAGAAAGTGCACAAAGGGATGATGGTGGCAGTAACAATGAGTTGTCCGTAGAGGAAGGGCTCAATTCCGTTTCATGTTTCGACGAAACGATTGTCGCATCCGCAGTAGGGGAAGCAGTTGACCTTGTTGAAAATAAGGAAAATGTTGTTTCCTTAGAAGAAGAGAAAACTAGTAGCGGTGAAAGCGAGGAAGGAACGAAGAAGCGAAAGAAAGGACTCGGGTGGCTTGGAATTCATTGAGTTTAATAATGTGTCAAATCAAGAAATCCAGGGATCCAATCAAAATTATCACGAATCCGCGAAAGTAACCTGTTAATTACCATTCCCTTTTGTATTTATTTGAGAAACTGAATTATACAAATAATTATCTCAAGCTTTTTCGTGCGTGCAGGAAGGAAAATGTACAGTGGAGGCTCCATTGTTCTAGAGGTCCAAATCATCAAAAGCCTGTGATTTACAAGAGCTTTTGAGCTCTTCTAAAGTGAGCATTATTTGTCGGGTTTCATTGGCCGAAGTAACATCTTCCAGAACTTGCGTGAGAGCTTCTTGAATGACTTCGTACACCACATGGTCTAAAACAAGTGTCAGCAGCTCTGGATCAACGTTCTCTTTGTTTGGTTCGCTCGGTTTGGCAGATTCTTTTAAATTGCTTATGGTTATCGTAGGAGAATCGCTCAAAGTTTGAAGCAACTGAAGTCGAGGTGAGGACATCGTTTTAATGTCCTGCGACTCAAGATTTGTGAAGTCTCCACTTGGGCCTTCAACGAATGGCTGAAACGTTTTTCTGTTTGGAGTTGCTTCCGTTGGGTAACCACCGAGTTTTCTCGACAAAAGTCCTTGAGGTTGTCGGACGTCTATAGTAAAGTATCCAACGGTCCTACTTGTGTCACCACCGGTGAACAGTCCTACTGAATTCCTTGGGAACACGCCTTCGGCATGTTCATCGAATGGGGTAATGGTTCTAGTTCCTCGGCCGGTAAGCACTTCGTCTAATTTTGGTTCTAATAATTGAAAGTTTATATTTTTCTAATTATAATTAATTGTACTTACCATTAAGTCTGCGATTCTTGACTTCTTCAACATTAAGTATCCGTCCCTCTGACATGTCGCTGAGCAATCTTTTAGCATAACCTCGAACTGACTCTGCGGTTTTTTCTTCTAAATGTGGGAATTCCATGTCCATAACTCGACTCTCAGCCATTCGAATAATTTCGTCAATGAATGCTTCTGCATCTGGAACCATTTCGTTCAGCTTTCCCTCTGCTTCTTCGATAATCCCATCGACAAAGGCATTGAACTCCGGCTCCTGCCTAAAAATACTTTCCAGATCAAGTTCCCCTAAAGCCAGAAGCGATGCAACATTGGCTGCTGAACTAAAGAACTCCTTTGCAATTTCTTGCATTTGGGCAATTGTTTCCTCTGAGATGTTTTTATCTTTGAGGAATTGTTTGAACTTGGACATATCCTGAAGAATTCTTTGAGTTCTAAAGACTTCGTTTAACATTTCTTCGGCAATGAGTCGTCCAAATTCAAGTCTTTTCGAAACTTCATCTGCACTAAGCCCCAATTCTTCAAAACCTTGATTAAAAATGGCTCCCAGGGAATTGATAGCCTGGAGCTCGTGTTTAGTCCTGAGACTGAATCCCATTTTCAAGAGTTCGTTAATAAGCTCGGAAACAACTTTGTCTCGGATAAGAATATGACGAACGGTGAACTCAACTGTGGGACACTCATTCAGTGACTTGTGTTCACTAGCTCTTCCGTCGGCGCCAGCGCGTTTTAATTCTGAAAAAGCTGACAAATAGTCGGTGAGCTCACGAGCACACTCAATAATTGCTAGTGGATGATTCTTGAGATATAGATATGGGTAGCCATTATTTTCACAAAACTTTTCAAAGGTGATGTCATCGTAAGATTCTCCACTCCATTGCCGACTATTTGAAAGGGCATTGGTAAAAATAAAGTTTACTCTAACTAAATTTTTAACGATTGCCGACGACTTACGTTTGCAAGTACTGTTCAAAGGGGACTTTGCACATGAGGGCTAAAGATAAACAATATTCAGCGAGGTGTGAAATTTACTAGTTTCCTTGTAGAAGACGCTGATTCATGTGGTTTATATGAGCCAAGAGCGTCTTACCTCTCATCATATTCGGGCGTGGAATTTTAAGTATTTCGCGAATCTTACCAGCTAAGTCCTAAGAAGAAGTCAAACATCAAGCTTAGAATAATGATATAAAGATCTCCGAAAACATTACTAATTAAACAAAACTTTATTGATAACCTGAATGTCATTGAAGTACTTGAGTCCCATTTTACTTAAAGCCGAAGCGTCCAGGGAAATTAATTTTCTCCCTGAAATGTAGTTGGTTCTAAACATTTCCTGAAAATGGAGAAAAATTGTACGAAGAATCCTGATAGCTTGGCTTTAAAAACCTACCCTCAAATGAGAATATCCACAAGATGCTAGCCATTGTCCTACTTGTTCAATATTCCAATAAAAACATGAAGGCAGATCAGGGTCCTCAGCATATGTAACTTCTGGATGGCGTCTCGCATTTATTAATCGTACATGTACAATTATTTTCTTGATGTCCCTGTACATGAGTAATTTGAAAATTATTTCAAACGTACGAAATGAATTTGTTGTAATTAATTCAGAAAATGCGTTCATTGACACTGGGAGAAATGAACGCTTACGCACTTATCAGAAAGATACTTGATAGGACCCATCTTCCGCTTGATCATTTGTAGCTGAACATTTAAGCCAGGCTTCGGCAGTCTTTGGAATTCGTGTCATCACCGCTCTGATTTGTCGGAATCGTAGTAAACAAAGAAGGACAATGTCGCTAAAATTTAAAAACATTTCAAATTTAAAAATTTTGAAGTTATTATTAGTGATCTTTACGCTTACATGTTACATGTTTAAGCTCTACATTGAGGCTATAAAAGTTAATATTGCTGTTATTAGTTATAAAAAAGTTGACTTACGCCACAGTTCTAGTCGACTTATTTTGAATTCTGGCAATTTCAGCCTCGATTTCTGGGTCAATTACCTTTGTTATGACCAGAAGATGCTTGTGAGAAACGAGATTTTGCGCCACGTTCGCGTTAGTGCCTGCGAGCTTTGATTTTGGAGGTGGAGCAAGGCGCTTCGTCTTCCGACGTTCAGCCATTTTGTGTTCAGATTACGGTATTGGGTGTAGTACTAATCTTTGACAAAAATCCAGTTACCTATCGACTGAGCCTCCCTTTTCTTAAAAAAATCAAAACCCTCGTCTGGCTTGTTCACTCCAAGTTACAAAAATGAAGTGACATAGTTTATATTTACTACGTCAGTAAGGGTAATAAAATTACGAAATGTCACTGGGCAAAAATGGTTGACGAAAAGCGTTTGAAACCAATAATAGTCGAAATCAATGGTTTATTTTGACGACTGCCGGCCAGTAAGGCTTTTCATGACACAAATTAATTTCCATGACATTTTAACACCTAACATTTAGTACCGTTTTTATAATAATGAAACCCATTTACGTATTTGCATTTACGCCATTCTACGAACCGAGTTGGTAAACTTTTCGCTTTTAACGGCCAAGTTGAAAGGGAAATCTTACCAGTCTTTCGTACTTTCTGCATGAATGTAATGAGCACAAGGCATTCATTTAAATAAAAACACCGATACCCTGAGACGATTGTTTTTAGTCACCCCTTGTTAATAAAACGAAATCCAAGAATGGAGGAACACGTTTTAACAAAATGCTTCGTCCTTTTAAGTTAAGTTAAGATTATGTACTAAACCGTAAAAAATTATTTTCGTCAAGAACGTTTGCGTGCAGAATTGCTTAAAGTACCTCTAGGCGTCCAGGGAATCCCTCGTTGGATCCACAATTAGCATAGTTTTCCCTATTTTTGAGTGATTGAACTTCATACGTCGTAATACTCTTCTAAAACTGGTTTGACTTCCTTTGAAGGCGTCCCTTGCAAGCGCTTGGCGCATAACATTGGCCACGGTTGCACTGGCTCTATTTAAAAAAAAATTATTCTTTAGCTTAGCTTTTCGTTATTATTGGTACACCCCAAAATTGTCTACTAAGGGTCAGGTATAGATTTTTTTTTATATTTCTTACTGATTTATCGTCAAGTCGCGAACAATGTTTCTAATAATAGTTTCCTTTTCTTCGTCAACTCTGTCCAAAATTCGTTTGATCTTTACACCACTTTGGGAAGGTGTTATTATTTTCCCATTTGTTTTAAATCGATTCCGTATTCTTCCTATGACGCTGGAAGAGACATTGAGTACTTTTGCTGCCTGTTCTTGTGGGGTCCCTATTTTCTTTAGCGCATAAGGGTCACGTTGAGTTCTTTTAAAGAAGTCGTAGACATTGAGAATTAACTTCTGCGCCTGCACAGTGAAACTTTGTCCATTATAAGAAAATGGAAGTTCCATTATATCTTTATTCCGTACTCTGGAATTCCGCAACTTCCGTTTTTTCGCCCTTTCAGCCTTTTCGACATCAAGCGGAAATGGTACTTCAAGTAATTCTTGACCCGTTTCTGAATGAATTTGAATTTCTGTCTCCTCTAATTCAGGTATTTCTGGATACTCTTCAATTAATTCTGTTCCGGTGCTTTCTTCTTGCTCTATGCCAAGTACCATTTCATCCTCGAACTTACAGTTTTCTCTGACAATTATTAAATCTGATGGATCATACGACTCTAGTTCAATTCTCTCCAGTCGTTGCCCTTCTTCCAAAACGTCTTCATCCGGAAGACTCATTATATTCATAAGTTGACCAGTCTCATCATCCACCACTGTTGAGATAACGTATGTTTTTCCATTTACGTTTAAAGTAAGCTCTTGTCCAGTTGTTTTAGGAAAGTACTGCATCACAGAATCTGAATCCTCGATATCTCTTCCGCCGCCGCCGTCATCTTTCATAGCCCAGGTTGTTGAAGACGAACTTGACACCTGTTCCTGTTCTGTTGGAGAAAAACCGGTTCCAGAAATATCGTCTGCTGACATTTTATTTTACAATTAATTTCTTGATAAACCTGGATTCGAACCTACAACAAAATAATGTAGTAATACACACAGTAAGAATGAAACCGATAACCGAGTAAGGTTAATGTTTACGTAGGCTGGTAGCTGGTTGTTGGTGTTTGGTAAATTGAATCACTTACGATTTACGAATACTTGAATATATGAAGTAACTCGGAATCGGAATCTACAACTGTATAACACAATATAACGTAATCGTATTAATAAATTTTAACCTACAACTTATTTGATTAGAGTAAACACGAAGCAGTTTACCTTTATTTTATAGAAGCGACGAGGAGGTCAAAGAGGTCAATCTCGATATCGGAATACTTAACTTGGATTTTACCATTGCAATAATGTATTGTTTTGAACGAGTGTTGAATTAAATTTTCAATTTTACTTAAAATGCATTGCAATTGCACTGCGTTTGATTTGAAAATTGCACTTTAGAACATGTTTTTAGATGTTCGAAGTCGAACATCTACATTTTGGCGGGAAATTTTTATTTAAACTTATTTCTATTTTTGTTTTGATGAAAAAGGTCAACACACTGGATTTTT